>CAIGRF010416241.1:24227-38899 GCA_903798235.1 Fraxinus ornus | reverse complement strand
AGCTCAAAGGAAATATTAGGGTCTTCTGCAGGTGTAGGCCACTGAAACAAGATGAGATTGAAAATGGGTCTACTTCAGTCATTGATTTCAACTCTTCTCAGGACAATGAGCTACAAATCATTTCCTCTGATTGTTCCAGAAAACAATTCAAGTTTGACCACATATTTAGACCTGAGGACAACCAAGGTATCTTGAGAACTCAGAATCAATAGTAGTTTGTATGCGGGCTTTCATTTAAGGATTATGCTACACTAACATAATCATCTACCTAAAGTTTCACATAATGAACAAGTGGCTCCCCCCTATTGGGGGAGTGCCTGCGGGCCCAGGCACTCCCCCAATAGGGGGGAGTCACTTGTCCATTATGTAAAACTTTAGGTAGAATATTATGTACATCAAGATTAATTCTTCATTTAATGGTTCTTATACCAATTCTGTTTGTGCAATGCAGAGGCAGTTTTTCTTCAAATTATGCCTATAGTGGCTTCTGTCTTGGATGGTTACAACGTGTGCATATTTGCCTATGGGCAAACTGGTACTGGGAAAACATATACAATGGAAGGTACGCCAGACAATTGGGGCGTAAATCACAGGACTTTGGAGGAGCTTTTTAGACTATGTAATGATAGGAGCAGTATTATGAGATACGAATTGTTTGTCAGCATGTTAGAGGTCTACAATGAGAAGATAAGAGATCTTCTGGTTGATAATTCTAACCAACCTGCTAAGAAGTAAGTTTTCATCATTCCGTACAGACTTGCCTTACATTTGAGTCCTTGATAAATTAAAACATGAGGTCCGCCTATGCATCTTAATAGTAGGTGTTGGATAAGAGTGTTGATAATTATAAATATGTTTCTGGGTCACTTCCTTCACGGAATCCTTATACTTCAGCTATATTCTGTGTGCTCTAAACTTTAAATGTGTCTATACGAGAAACTGAGAACTTTATAGACAACTGTTATCAGGTGGTCGTGAAACGACAATCTGCTTAAAATACGTGTTACTGGAAGATGGTTAATACTCTAAAAATACAGGTTGGAGATAAAGCAATCATCTGAGGGTACTCAGGAAGTCCCTGGGCTTGTTGAAGCTCGCGTTTCGGATACAGATGAAGTTTGGGAACTACTCAAATCAGGAAGTCAAGTAAGATCTGTTGGATCCACCAATGCTAATGAGCTCAGCAGCCGTTCTCACTGGTAAGTTTGAGCATCATCTCCCATCTGCATTACTTTTTTTCCTGGTAATGAATTAAATGATTATTCACCACATAATTTTTGAACAAAAAGTTTGTCAGTGTAATGGAATAAGACCAGTTATTTTTAGTTCGTATTCCTATTTAAATATTATTGCAGTTTGTTGCGAGTGACCTTTATGGGAGAGAATTTAATAAATGGTCAGAGGACAAGAAGCCATTTATGGCTGGTTGACCTGGCTGGAAGTGAACGTGTTGGAAGGACTGAAGTTGAAGGTGAAAGGTTGAAAGAATCTCAGTTCATAAACAAATCCTTATCAGCATTCGGGGATGTTATCTCTGCTCTTGCATCCAAAACATCTCACATTCCATACAGGCATCTCTCTCCCCGTCTGATTTTGTATACCTGTCCATGCGTTTATGTGCTATTCCGTTTCTCTTGTCTAATTGTTTGATTTCTTTTGAACAAACAGAAACTCGAAGCTCACTCATATGCTACAGAGTTCTCTTGGTGAGCACTATTTTACTTTAGAAGTTGCAATAGAGATTATATGAATAATGCCATTTAATCAATGATAAGGAGACAATTACAAAACTTGAGAGACAGTTCTTAATTGTTTTTAATGACGATGTAACTGCACTATTCCCCATACATAACACCTAGTGGAATTTAAATGCAGGAGGAGATTGCAAGACTTTGATGTTTGTCCAAATCAGCCCCAGTGCTGCTGACTTAGGAGAAACCCTTTGCTCATTGAATTTCGCTAGTCGTGTCCGTGCTGTCGAGAATGGGCCTGCTCGCAAACAGCCAGATCACGCTGAGCATTTCAAGTACAAGCAGCTGGTATGCAGAAGCAAAAAATTTATCATGAGAACTTTTCCTATATGATTGGCAAGTGGGTGTATTTATTCATGTTTCATCGTCTTTGCCCTTGTATATAAACAGGCAGAAAAATCTAAGCATGATGAAAAGGAAACAAAGAAGTTGCAGGATAGTGTGCAATCTTTGCAATTGAGGCTTGCCACCAGAGAACACTTTTGCAGGAGTCTTCAGGAGAAGGTACATATAACTATAAGTTGGAGATCTAAAAAAATTACAGAAATTACTCAAAAGTAAAGTGGTAGGCTTTAGACTAGTTGGCGTGCTTACACAGGACCATGTGAAGCGGCACTTAATTTGTGCTTGATTTAATTTGTAGCAGGAGAATAATTTTTTACTTTTTGGTCTTTAGCCTGACATTGTTCAAAACATCCAACAGGTTCGGGATCTTGAGAACCAATTAGCAGAGGAAAGGAAAACAAGATTAAAACAAGAAAATAGAGCTTTGGCTTCTATTTCTACTCAATGGGCTTTGTCATCTCTAAACCAAACACAGAAGATCGCAGCAGACAAAAAACCACCATTGCCTCCGACGAAAATGAGGTTGCCACTTCGAAGAATTACTAATTTTATGACCGTGCAATCTCCTGTTGCCCCAAACAAAACCAGGAAGTCAATTCTCCCAGTTGTGGATGAGGACAAAGAAAACACTTCAAGGCCATTGGGGACTGCAAACAAGGGAAAGACAATGTTGAAAGCAAGACGGGGCTCCATTGCTGTAAGAGCAACCCCTTCAGAGACAAGTCAGGTTGTTCGACCCAAACGAAGAGCTTCCATTGCAGCCCTCGACCTGAATCCAATGTAAACATGAGAACTCCACTGCAAAGCTCGACTGCTCAGCTAAGGACTGATCGTGTTATGGGCCGACAATCGTTTGTGTGGGATCCACAAAGAGTGTGGCGTACATCAAGAGTGTCTTCTCCATTGCCACAGAGGGAAACATCAAGAGTGGCATTGGTAGAAGCAACACCAGTTGGTCCTAGAAGTAGCAAATTTTTGGGCAGTCCTCCTTCACAGCCTGGTTCATGGAAACCCAAACATCCTACAGTTGTAGCATTACAAAAGAAACACTTGGTGTGGAGTCCACTCAAGTTGAGAGGCCTGAAAACTAACAACAGGAAGTCGTTAATGTCCACTTGAAGTGGCAACATAATCGAACACTTTTACTTTCTACCTTTCTTTCTTTACTCTGACAGTGTGTATGCTTCTTGCCTACCCATACCAGGTTTTTCTTTTTGATCATTGTTTTCTACGTGTCTTGCACGGAATGCTATTTTTAGCATGTGTAGACAATCATCTTGTTTTCCTCGAAACTGTTTTCAAATTCTAAATTTGCTTGTGCTGCAATTCATAATACAAGTTAGTTTGAATTTTGAAGAGTTCCACATTTTTAGATTATTGAATTCATCCCCCCATATCATGTGTTTAATAATGATGCTGAGAGTTCTTGCGTAGTTCGTGCTTAACATTGTTTGAAGGTAAAATACAAATAATTTTTAGAAAGGGTAGAAAGAAGAAAAAAAAACAAACCACTACTTTGTCCCTCCCCCCACTTGCTTTCCCTACCTCACTTGCCTTATTTGTCTCTCCCTGACTGGCATGTTTCCCCAGCCCGCCCCATTGATTTTCCTCCTAAGCCGCTGTTGTTTCCCTCCCTATAAATCTCGCATTCAACTATGCATTTTCAAATGTAATTGAAGGAAAATGGGGGAGATTTCAAGAGAGAGTAGTTGATGTGAATTATTTTGGGAAAGAGCAATGGACCTTTTCCAGATTATGTGGTAGCCATGTCAACGAGCCAAATCGAGTCGAAACTCGAAACTCAGGCTCGGCTCGAGCCAAAAAGGTTCGAGTCCGGTTCGACCCGAGCTTTCGGCTCAAACCTTAGCGGGCCGAGCCGAGCTAGCTCGGATTTTGTTTTGTATATATATATTTTTTTAAATATTCAACTGTAACCATAGGCAGCTATATTATTATTTTTTAACTTTTTCTATACTTAGCCGAGTTGGCTCAACGAGTCACTCGGACTCGATGATGAGAACCACGTAGCAACGAACACTATGCAACCCACAATGAGATTGAATATCCCAAGAAAGCCCAAAGAATAATCTCGATTTTGAGTTTGAACCAAGAATCAATTAATCAAACAACCAAATAAAAACAGTATTTGAATGACCTCTTGATTACACAATCGTTGATCCGCACCCAATGTTGAATGCCACAAGAATTAACTTGATAAGTTCAAGGTGTTCAATGAAGACAATGGTTGAAAGTACAAAGCCTCTCAATTGTATAAAATCTCAAATTGTCAAAAGGTCAATACATTGAATATTGAAGTCATATTTATACTAATGGCTAGAAAACCTAGTAAAAATGTAATCAAATTCCTAAAAGATTACAAAGATATCAAAACATAGTGTTTTAATGCAACTAGGAAACTTTCATGGAAAAGGAAAATTTCACCCTGAAAATGTACTATGCGGTCGTATAGTACATTTCAATGCAGTCACATAGTTCACCATCCAGCCTTCAATTTTGTCTCGATAGATAGGTATACGGTCGTATTCACTTTCACACTATGCGATCGCATAGTGTTAAAATTGACACCTTTTTTTTCTTGTGCAGAATTTCGTGACGATTCTGGATTATACTCATGGGCGAAAATTTGACACCCGAACTGAAAGTTATGCACATTTTCATCAACGCTGCTCGTTTGTTGCTTGAACCGAGTGGATCCATTTGGTTTCTTCTTCTGAGCCCAACATGAAACTTGTTCATTGACTTGTTAACTTTGACACCGCGTCCACCATAGTTTGAGCAAGCAATCACATCGTCTCTTTCACTCGCTTTGCCCTCGAACGTGTCATCGGGCCTCCTTCGATAATCAAGGGTCTCATCCTGAGCTCAGTGTCGTCAGGCTCGACTTTTATATCATATCATCCCCTCCATATTCAAAAGGATTCGTCCTCGAATCCATACCTACATCGAAAAGAGAGAGATCAGACACATTAAAAGTTAATGAAACATTATATTCACCTGGAAGATCCAACTTGTATGTATTGTCATTAATCTTCTCCAAAATTTGAAATGGACCATCCCCTCGTGGTTGCAACTTTGATTTCCTTTGTTTTGGAAAACGTTCTTTTCTGAAGTGTACCCAAACCCAATCTCCTAGTTTGAATGTCACGTTTTTTTGACCCTTATTTGCTTGCGACGCGAAATGTTTATTTTTGTTTTCAATTTGCGCATTTACCTTTTTATGAAGTGATTTTACCAACCCAGCCTTTCTTTTACCATCTAAACTACCTCGTTCATTCACAAGCAAATGTATTAAATCCAAAGGTATTAGTGGATTAAAATCATAAACAATTTCAAATGGCGAAAATAAAGTAGTAGAATGAGTGGCCCTATTGTATGCAAACACTATGAACGGTAAACACTCTTCCCAACTCTTCAAGTTCTTATTGACTACAGCGAGTAATAATTGCGTCATGGTCCTCTTATTCACTACTTCAGTCTGACCATCAGTTTGTGGATGATAAGTTGTTGAAAACATAAGCTTAGTGCCTAACTTACCCCATGAAACTCTCCAAAAATAACTCAAGAACTTCACATCCCGATCAGATACTATGCTCTTAGGTACCCCATGTAAACGCACTATTTCCTTAAAAGAATAAATCAACAANAGATACTATTCTCTTAGGTACCCCATATAATCGCACTATTTCCATAAAGAATAAATCAACAATATTAGTGGCATCATCGATCTTATGACATGCTATGAAATGAGACATCTTACTGAATCTATCTATCACCACAAATATTGAATCTCGTTCCTTCTTAGTCCTAGTTAAACCCAATACAAAATTCATTGAAAAATCAACCCATGGTTCACTAGGCAGTGATAATGGTGTGTATAAACCTTGAAGTAAAACCTTAGATTTATCCTGCTTACAAGTTATGTATCGACTACGAACTCTTTCAACAACACTTTTCATCTTAGGCCAATAAAAATGCTCTCCCTACATTTCTAAAGTCTTTCTAACCCCAAAGTGTCCCATCAATCTACCACTATGTGCTTCCCTTACTAAAACCTCTCGCATTGAACAATTAGGAACATACAACCTATTTTCCCTAAACAAATATCCATCCTACTTAAAGAACTTATCCACAGCCCCTTTATTACATGATGCATAAATATTTGAGAAATCTAAATCACTAACATACATGTCCTTAATATGCTCAAATGTTTCAAAGATTCATGGTCTGTGTGTATCACAAACTCCTTAGGCCATAGGTAGTACTGTCGTGCCTCCAAGGCTCGAACAAGTGAATATAACTCATTGTCATAAGTGGGACAGTTAAACGCTGATCCACTTAGCTTATCGCAGAGATAGGCTATAGGTCTTTTGTCCGTTATGTTGTTGATAGCTCTGCAATCCACGTACATCCTCCAAGCTCCATCTTTCTTTGGCATAAGTAATACTGGAACGGCACATGGACTCATGCTCTCCCTTACGTACCACTTGCTCATCAATTCATCTACTTACTTCTGTAGCTCCTTTGTCTCCTCGGGGTTACTTCGATAAGCTAGTCGGTTTGGAATGACAACTCCAGGAACGAAGTCAATTTGATGTTCAATGCCTCGAATGGGTGGTAACCCACTAGGCATGTCATCCGAAAACACATCTTCAAATTCCTGCAATAAAGAGATAGCCGAACTAGGGAATGGTGGGTTAGGTTCCTCAAGATTGAGGAATGAGTCTTTATAAACCAACAAAATCATTTGTAGTCTCTCATTGATCACCTTTTTCAACTCACTCCCCTTTGTAAAGAAATTTACTTTCGGCTTTTCTCTCTTCTCGGAAGACCCTCTTTTTTTCCCCTCATGTGCCTCTCCTCTCTTTTGCTCTCTACTAGCCACCTCAACATTTTCTCTCGTGCTCACCATCTCACTATTTTCTCTCTTTTTTTCTAATTCTTGCACTCTCCTTTCTTCCTCATTTTTCAATTTGATTTGGTCTTCATACACTTGTGGCAGTGTTAATGGCGCAAGGGTAATGGACCTTCCATCCTTAACAAAATTGTAACGATTTTTGTACCCATCATGAATGAATTTCCTATCATATTGACATGACCTACCCAACAAGATATGCCCCTCATGCATATATACCACATCACACATGATCTCATCATTATATCTACCAATTGATAAATTGATCAACACCCTCTTGTTCACCTTAACTTCCTACTATCATTCAGCCATTGTAACATATATGGTCTATGGTGTCTCAATAAAGTTAATTCTAATTTTTCTACAATATTTGTGCTAGCCACATTAGTACAACTTCCCCCCATCAATGATCATGCTATATACCGTATTGTTAATGTGGCATCATGTATGTAATATGTTTTCCCTTTGCTGCTCCAAGTCATCTGTCTTAATTTAAGTGTTGAGAGCCCGCATCGTAACTAGTAACTCGCCAACAGCAAATTCAATGTTGTTTCCTTCACTAACCTCCTCCAATGTCACCATGCCTTCATAATCTTCCTCACTGTCACTAACCACCTCTCAATTGCGCACGATCATCATCCTTTTGTTTGGGCATTGAGAAGCGATATGTCCAGTTCCCAAGCACATAAAGCACTTGATATCCCGATTTCTAGCTGGTTGTGGTTCTGCTTTGGGAGTTGTTCTGTTAGCTCCATCATCTTTTCCCTTTGATAGTTCAATCGTTCCCACGATGAATAAGTTCTAATTTTTAGTTCAATAGCTACTATTGAATTCGAAATGTGATGAAATCAAAAGAGATTGTTTGTATATTATTTTATACTAATCCAAACTAAAAATAACAAGTAAAGTATTTATTTAATATGTGGATGTTTGTATTGGAATCGTGAATCCCCCTATTTCCATATATTTCAATTCTCAATAATTAATCTAGTAAATTCATACATTTTTGACAATCGATAAAGCTAATATGTTAAATATTCTTTCCCAAGATACACCAACATATGGCTAACACGAGACGATCATATTCCTAGTCCGAATTCATATGAAAGTCATGCATCTGGTTTAGATTATCAATAAGATTACATGTGTGAAATAGATTATTCCTAATTCTAACTACACATGTCGATTTTACCGCATTCTAGACTTATTGTGAGTATTCATACACTACAACAAGCAATTAACTATTTAATTGGTGATCAAGCAATAAATAGTGCAATGGGTATGTAAAATCATTAAAATAATAACACAAAAATCCTAAATTGATATCTTGAATTAAAATAAATGAAAGTAGGGTTCAAGCATTCATCCAATACAATGAAAAACTAGTCTAACATATTTAAAATTAAATTACAAAGGAACAATTGGAAAATTGTCACTCGAAAAGAAGAAATAATGAAGAATTGGAGATTTTTCACGTTCTTGATGTGAATCTTGAATCCGGATGAAAAATCTTCAATATCCTATGCAATTCGTCTTGATTCCACGTTGTTAGTCATGTTCTCCGCCTCCAAAATATGTATAATATAGAGATTTTTAGGTCTAGGGAGGTTCTTTCTATGTATTCTGATGTTAAGTATTTGTAGGAGCCGAGAATTGGTTGAAAATCACGTCCAAATTGATTTCCAAAAGAGTTCCAATTGAACAAGGAAAGCTGCATTTGCGCGCGGATTTTTCGTCTCTGCACAATATTCAGTATTTTGACTATAACTTTCTCTACAAGTATCCGATTGAGTTGATTCAAGATGCATTGGAAAGATAATTCAAAGGGATAAAATTCTTTATGAAATAATATTTTTCCAATTCGAACGTTTACAGTGCCAAAAGTCAGTTTCAATCTTCAACTAAAAATCTGGAATATATCTTGTGCGGTTGGAAATTGATTTTGATCATATTTCATTCATTTTTGAGTTCTAATTCAATTCAATTATCTCCTAGCAATCTTCGAAGTATGATCTTGTAGTCCTTGTCAACTATTTGATGATTACACTTTGGTCCCCAAACTTTAGACATCCTTCGTTTTCGCACATTTTTCGTTCATTTCTTTCAGATCCACCAATTTGCATTGAGTTCAACCTAACAAACATAATTAACATAAAATTAAGTTATAATTCATCTAAATTACTTACAATACTCAAATTTAATGGTCTAGATAAGTGTACAAAATACACTTATCAATGACACCTCTTTATTTTAGGTGACCTATTTTTACCTATAAATAGGACCATTTTTTGGTCATTCATCCACCACTACAACATTCACAATTTTCTCATCTGCTCTTCCTTCATTCTCACTCATTTTTCATTTAGAGATTCTTGAGCAAAGAAATGTGTTCTTTTAGAGTTCAGATCTATTGTTGAGTTTTTGCTATTAAATTTGTTGTCCACCCAATTAATTATTGACACATCATTTTAAATTAAAATGTCTTAACTTTTTTTTCTAACTACTCCTTATGCTTAAAAATAGGTGACATTTTAATGTAAAATGAAGTGGAAATAATTAATTAGTGGATAGCAAATTGGACAACGGATCTCAAATTGTTCTTTTAATGGAGCTTTGGGCTCAAATACTTCTGCAGAGTTTGTTTAAGCTATACGAGGAATAGTCGAGTTATTGTATATTGAATGGGACAAGTCATAGAGAAGTTTTGCTGCACTATGTTCTAGACTTTGCTAATCGCAAATGTCTTGAATCTTCTTAAAGAGAGTGAGATATATGTATCTCGGGTTCGTCCGATTTCATTATTTTCCTATTTATTTTGTATTTTTATATTATTGGAATTTCACCAACAATTTTAAGGAGATTCAAACAAATGAAATTAGCACCTAAGAAGCCCAATGACCACGTTGAAGATCTCAACAAGCCTTTCCATTTTAAGGGAGCCCATTTCAAGAGGTGAAAGAGTATAGTGTTATTGTACCTCAATCTTCTCAAAGTCTCTTACATCCTCACCGAGAAAAATCCAAACAAAGTCTCTATCGACATATGAATGAAGAGAAGCTTCAAGATGGAAGGTACAATTGTCTGTGTTATATCTTAAATTGCCTAGCAGATGATTTTTAAGATTATTACAATACTACTTACTTATATGCAAAGAAAATTTGGAAAGCTTTAAAGAATAAATATGATACCGAAGAAGCTGGTGCAAAGAAATACGTTGCTAGTCACTTCTTTAATTATCAAATGGTGGATGAAAAAATTGTAGCAGAACAAGAACAAAATTTTCAAATGATTACTGCAAAGGTTAGATCTGAAGGCGTCAAAACTGGGGACAACCTTATTGTGGTTGCAATCATTGACAAACTATCGCCATCATGGATAGAGTTTCAAAAGCCAATGCAACATAAGCAGAAGGAGACGTCCCTGGAGACCTTGATTACTGTTGGAAAAATTGGTTTTAATTAGTTGGTTTGACCAACTGTTGACCAATTATTTTAGTGGGTCCCATTAGTTAGACAAAAAGATTTCGTTGGCAGAATGTGTTCTACTATATGAGTAGATTAATGCAATGTATTTATTTTTTCAAAATCAATTTAGGGTAAATGAGAAATTAAAGTCAAAAGATGACAATTTGAAGTTGAAAATTGGGAATAAAAATTGGTGTAAAATTGAAAAATGACAATCCGACAAGGAAAACTAGAAGAATAGAAACCACCTTATATTGCTCAAGTTTGAGAGTTGGGTTTGGGTCCCAAGGAGTACCATAATCTTTGAAGGAGAGAGGGCCTACATGCTAGTAGGTTGAGCCGAAACCCACACGTGTGCGCCTTCGCCGCCATTCGTCTGGTTGGTTGGCTTGGCTCGGCACGGGCACGAGTAATGGGATTGAGCCAAGTTGGTATATATTTTTTTATAAAATAATATTTGAATAATATTATTTTATTATTATTTAAAGTAATATATTTATTTCCCCGAGTTTTCTGTACGCGACACATGACGTCTTATAGAAACTGACTGTTGACAGTTGAATTGTCTGTCCAAACGGGTTGTGTCTGTTGAAGACACGACACAAATTTTCAAAGGATCGATCTCCTTATTTATAAGTCATCGAAAACAAATCTTTCTCGTGATGAAAAATTTGGTAACATAGGATATAAATAATTGGTTTGGATCGAATCTCCATAAATATATCGTTTGTGATTTTCTCTACTCTTTTACTTATCTTTATTTTGCTTACTATTATTGTTTGATTGATTGCCTAATTTTAACTTATTTCAATTGAGATTATTATTCAAAAAAAGTCTCAAAAATCAATTAACTCTTAAATTTTTTTCACACTTTTTGTAACAAATTGTGTGAGCAAATAAAGATGGTTCTGAATAATCGAAAAGAATATTAATCACTTTTTTTATACACACTCAAATAGTTGAAAATTAATGAAAATGATAAATAAAATAAAATTTATACACACTCAAAAAATTAATGAAAATGATCATTTTCTTTTCGATTTGAAAATAGTTGAAAATTATAAAAAATTAAAAAAGGAAGGTTTTTAAATACCTTCCACATTTATTTGGGCTTGAGATTGACTAAATTAAACATAGTAGAAGTTACAAAAAAAATATAATTTAAATTTAAATTATTCCTTGTACAAATTGTTTTCAAAAAAAATTTAAAATAAAAGAAATAAGATATTTTTACCCGTGTTGTTAATCAACAAATGCAATATCTAAGATTGGCAAAGATTCACCATCTTCAATCCATTGTTGTACACAAACATGCTTCAATTCAGAATGCAACATTGGAGCAATGTCTGCCTTTAAGTTGGGCATCTCGATCCAATAAAGGATTACATCACATCATTGTTTGTTTATAATGAGGCTGGTACTCTTACAGGCCATATCTTCTGCTAAGATAGGGGAGGATAAAAACTTTTCATTGTTGACATTGGAAAATTTTTGGGCATGAGATCAATTTCAAGTACTCTTAGTACGTCATGCACAATATTGATACTAATATTGTTGTGCATTTGAGCACAAAAGTTAACTAAGATAAATTGCCAGATTAATATTAGTAGAAATTACACTACATCATGTATTTAAACATCACACTTCAAAAATCAGATATGAAGTATATTTAATAAAAAAATCTAATATTTTAATATTATAAATTAATATACATAACCATATCCCCCAACCCAATTAAACTCTCAACCCCTAATTCATTTTTTTTTCTCTCTCTCTACCCACCGGCCATGACCGTTGCGAATCTCCGCCACACCCAATCTATTCTCTGACCAATAACACAGCCGCTCCGGCCAGTAACACAGTAGCGATGCACTACAATCTCTTCTCTAGCCCTCGCATGGCATTCTTTTGTTCAACTTTGGAGCGTCCATGGGTCCATTCTTTTCATCATCATCGAACATATAAGCCAAGAAGCTCCCATCTGACCTGACATCGCATGACTTGCGTCTCTGGTCGGTGAAGCTACTATGCCATGACAAGTTCATCAGGTCTGAGCTCCCAACTAGGCTTCGGGATTCGGGTCCATTTGAGAGTCATTTGGAGTTGTGATTTTTGTTGGTGGTGTAGGTGCTGGTGTTTTGGTGGTGGTATTGTTATTGGTGGTGGTTGTGGTGGTGGCGAGTGGGATGAAGAGTATTTGTGACCAACTATTTAGGTGTTTGTGTCCAATTATATGGTTGATTTGTGATCGGAGTATTGTTAGTGAATTGGGATTGGGAGTGAAGTGTTTGGTGTATGTGATCAACTATTTGATTATTTGTGACCTAATAATTCGATAATTTGTGATTGAAAAATAATTTGTAACCAACTAATTTAAATATGTGATCGTTAAATAAGTTGTGATCTATAAAATTTGTAATTTGTAATCAATAAATAAATTGTGATTTATAATATTTTTGATTTGTGATCGAAAAATAATTTTTGATCAATAAATAAGTTGTGATCTATAAGAATGTAACTGTAATCATTAATTGTATAAATGTGACCTTAATATATTTAATCAATAAAATATTTTTAATTATTTAGTTATCACATGAGTTTTGAAAATTAAAATTTATTGTCAAAGTTTTGAATTGGCTTATACTTTACACTTGAGATATGAATGGAACACTCGAAAAATTAAACATATACCGTTCAAACTAAAGTATAAATTACATAATTCTATTATTTTATATCGTATAGATGACTTATTTACCATTCTGGCACAATCATTGGTGGGCTTGTGAGTCCACTTGCCTAGGAGACGAGTGTGAGCCACCCTCGGGTGTGTTATGAACTGCTTGCTAACGCTAATATTATCCACTTTATTTAGAATAACACAATTCCTCATATGTTATTTATTAATTAATTTGATGTAAAAATTTACCCTTTGAGAAATGAAATTAAACGTTTTAAACCCTTTGTCGTGCGCTTAATGTATAATGAAGTGTAGCCGGACGTCAATTTATTTCAAGAGTAATCATTGAGGAGAGGAGAAATGATCCAACGGGCGATTTCTTATTGTCAAAGATATGAAGAAAATAGATAGACAAATGCCTCGTCAAAATAGAAACAAGGTTCAAGTGTATCTTCATGTTAGAATGTTCACTTCACACTTTTTATAATGACAAATGACTCGTCTCATGTGATCTTAATTCTCAAAGGTCGCCTGCTTTCGCTCCATCCTTGCGGATTACAGAATTTATTAGTCTCAACTAAGATGAATGACATTCTATTATGATTTTTAATGTCCCTCGTCAACATCTGATAAGTATATTTTATACACTTATTCGGGCTCTAAAATATTGACATTTCGTAATTCTTTTAATAGAATTATAGTCTAATTTATTATATAATGTGTTATTAGGTAAAATGCAAT
Organism: Fraxinus ornus; assembly: GCA_903798235.1. Lineage (NCBI taxonomy): Eukaryota > Viridiplantae > Streptophyta > Magnoliopsida > Lamiales > Oleaceae > Fraxinus > Fraxinus ornus. The sequence continues at coordinate 24,988 of CAIGRF010416241.1, read as the reverse complement.
GAATGGAAGTGAAATTGAAAGAAAGAAACGAAAAAGGATCCAAAGTTTGGGGGCTAAAGTGTAAATAATCAAAAGTTATGTTGAAGCTCACGATGAAGAGTCGAGAATGTTAGGGGTCAAATGGTAGAAAGAAACGAAAGAGGATCCAAAGTTTGGGGGCTAAAGTGTAAATAACCAAAAGTTATGTTGAAGCTCACGATGAAGAGTCGCGAATGTTAGGGGTCAAATGGATACAACTAAAGATCAAAAGGAGTATAACAAATCAATTTTCAACCGCACAAGGATGTCTAAATTTCTAGTTGAAGATTGATATCCATTTTTGGCCTAATAAACGTTCGAATTGGAAAAGATCTATTTCTATCAAAGTTGTAGCCCTTTGAGTTATCTTTCCAACTCATTTTGAATCGTTTTAATCAAATACGACGCTGAATGACAGCAAGGCAACGCCCAGGCGCTGCAATCGTGACGCCTAGGCGTTGCGCCGTCAATTTTTAGGTTTTGTTGTTTGGGCCTCGAGAAGCCCACAAAAAGACTCTAATTTGGCTAAAGACGTGTGAGAAACTATAAATAGACATAAGGAGGCATGAAAAGGAGATTCCCACACATTGAAAAGAGGGTTCCACATTTTGTAAAATTGAGAGAAATACAAGATCGAAGGGGAATTAGCAAGAATAAATATATCAAGGATTCGAGTTCAAATTAAGGATTGGAAGTGAAAGAAGATCTAGGAGCTAGAGCTGATTCTTTTCCATCTTTTTTAT
>CAIGRF010416241.1:3795-22004 GCA_903798235.1 Fraxinus ornus | reverse complement strand
GAACTAAGGTGATCATTAGATGAAGTTGTTTTGCCTTAATATATCTTACATACATGAATCTTTGATTCATTTGTATTTGTTATTTCATCATAATTTCCATTTGTTTTAGGCATTTAGTTTATTTTAGAAAATCAATATTCACAACTATCACAATCATTTATTGTCTTTTATCAAATAGAAGTTAGGAGAAATTAATTAAGTACTAAAGTTTATATCCGGACTCATATGTCCACTATATTACTTGTTACGCTATCGTACACTTGCGATATAAAAAAACGCAATAAGTTTTTGGCGCCGTTGCAGAGGACTATTTACTTTTAGTCTTAATTAATTTTTTTTAATTGTTATTTGATTTGTTTATTTTCTTTTTATTTGTTCATTTTTTTCTTTCTCTTTTTCAAGATATATAAAAGAACGAAAATAACAGGATAAAAGATGGCAAAGATTGATTTCAATAATATGCTTGTTTGTGAGTTCATCATAAGGCAACAATAATTGGCAACTCAAGGAATTGATGAGGGGGATGTGCTTATGGAAGATTTCATTATAGGACAGAGACTACAAGATCTAAAAGCGGAATATGTAATTAATGAAACTGTCCTGGGTAACTTACCTATTGCATTCTTTCTCTCACACAAATTTGATATGGGTGATTTGTCTGTGGAATTATTTCTTCTACAGATTACTAATGAACATCAATTAAGTGAATCAAATTCACCGAACTACCAACAAATACAACAAGAGGATGACACTTTCAATGAAGATGTCATTGTCTCTGTGCTAAAAGTTTTGGATACGAACGTTGAACTCGAGAAAACTTCAATTAAAGAAGAGGAGCTTGAAAAAAAATCGAGAAATTAATCACAACGGGCGAAAAAGAACTTGAAACATTCAAAGAAGAGGAAATCCTCGACTTCATCATTTGCTCAAAAGTGAATTTTGTGATTAAACTTTATGAAGAGATTGAATTATATATTGTTGAATTCAAAATGGGTTATCAGGAAAAGTCATACTACATGGAGAAGAGCTATGCTAAAATTTGGAGGAAAAATGCAACATGGAACAAAGTCAAATTAAACAAGCTAAACAGAACATCCAAAGCCACATTCAAAGTGNAATTGCAATATGGAACAAAGTCAAATTAAGCAAGTTAAGCAGGGCCTCCAAAGTAATATTTAAAGTGCCATGACACACTCGTGCAAAAAGTCAAGCTAATGACTTTAAAAAAGCGCATCTTGTGAGGCAACCCATGCTTTCTTTTATTTATTTATTTATTGTATTTTTTAGTTTTAGGATAATTTAGTTTATTTTAAGTTAAATGTGATTCATCATCTATGCCCCGTTTCCCCTTAGGTCTTTTATATGTTCATTGGTTTATTAGATGTTAAAGTTAAGCAAAGCAGGACCTGAGGAGAGGCCCAAGAGGCCTCCGCCTCAGGCCCAGATTTTTTAAGGGCCCATTTCCACCTTTTTTTAAAAAGAAAAAAGTTAACCAGTTCCTTCAGTATTTTAGGTGGCTCTTGGTTTAACTGTTATAATTAGGATTAGTAATTAGAGATATATGATTTATCATAGAGTTCAACTTTGAAATTTGGCGGAAATTTTGGGCGTTGGCTCTTTAAATCGACGGAGATCTAACCATTTCGGTGAGTATTTTAGGTGGATTGTGATTTAATTTTGTTTAATTTTCAGTTTCAACTAATTTTTAGCTTGTTGGCATTTACTTTCTTGATTTTGTAGATTGATGTTGTATAGGAATAATAATTTGTGTAGAAAGTTGAAATCTTGAATGAGAATGATTTATTTATTTTTAAAGCAAAGAGGATAAGAAGGAAATACAATTCCTCTGCTATTTCACTTACAGTGAAAGTTTCATACTCGAAGTTTTTGACCTTTCTTAAACATTGTGGGAAACCAAACTTTATATCTCGTTGTATTGTAGTAATATGCCGATGTATAATTGTTTATACCCTTCTAATATGACTAACAGTGCGAATAGAGTTAAAATGAAATTTTGATGTTGAATGGTGAAGGTTGACATTAATGCAAGTGTTTGATAAAAGTTCTTGGTGAAGTTCCTACCATTGTTAGTGATATTTGAGAGCAAAATAGAATATCTTATCATTGTTGTTTAAACATTTATCATTATATTACGATATTTGTGAAAACGCCTGTGTGAAAGTGCACATGTATTGGTAGATTTTGGTTGTTTATTTGAACTACTTTGAAATTGTGGGTTGAATTTGCATTGAGTTTTTTGATTTTTATTTAAATTGGTGGAATATACCAAACGAGCAAGAAACACAGCTTCTTCTTCGACATCCTTTGATAGGAGCAAATTCATTAGTGTAAAAGCTGCTGAGAGATACAACACTATGGTTGTACATAAAATTGTATTCCGAAGATGGGTTTTGAGAACTATATGACTGAGTAGATAGAACAAAAGGGGTGGTGGTTATTTGTAAAACAACCAAGAGTCTTGAAGAGGGCGTTGAACCCGAAGAAATACTTAGGGTCCATTTGATTGCAATAATGGAATTGTCTGCTATGATTTAGGGGCTCAAATTCTGAATTTCGCATCAGGCCCCGCGAAACACAGGTACGACCGTGGAGTTAAGCAACACTTGTTCTAGTTATTTGATCTTAATGTTTTATTTGATTTTTCAGGAATATGACATTGCAGAACATTTAAACCAATATTTACCAAAAAGTCAAATGGAGCAACAAGAAAGCTAACCATTGAATTACACGTCTTATTAGGGGAATCTTTTCTTCACTTTCTTCATCATCCCTTTATACGCAGATTTATGATTAAAGACATTGAGGACAATGTTTAGTATAAGTTTGGGGGTGGAAAACATGAGTTTTAATTTAATTTTTTTTTATGTGCTTTTGTGTGCTTTTATTGCTTTAGTAAAAAAAAAATATTTATGATTGTGTAATATAGTTGGCCTAGCGACAATGATGAATATATTAAATNGAATTAGTTGGTCTGGCTTGCAATTATGAATGAATAGTCATGAATTGATTTATGAATGGTAAATAAGTTGCATGCTTAGATTAATTTTTTCTTTTCCATATGAAATTTGATATATATTGGGCGCATGAATTGAGTTAAGTATTGTGTAGGAATGAGTTGATTTCATAATTGGATAAGTTGAAATAGTGGACCTTAAATGTTAAACTCAAAACCACTAAATTTTACATTTTTGGACCAAATTTAGAATAGTTTAGACGGATTTCACTGTTGCAGGAAGATGTTGAAATAAATAGGGATTTCATGTGTGAAATTAAAAATCTTGTGTGGATTGTCTAATGTCAATAGGATTCAATTGAGTGAAAATCTCAAGTTAGAGGTCGTTTTACTTGAATTGGTGTTAGATGAGGGACATTGCACTAATCAAGGCATACAAAATACTTCATTAGAAAAATTCTCTTCGTATCATTTATGACTCGAGCAATTAAGTCTGCAATGGTCTTTAAAACCTGGTGCCATATGGTCATCTGACTTGGGAATCATCGGCCGAAAGCTTGTTACATGGGTCATTTAGAAAGTTTAAAGGAGATAATGTTTCAAATAAATAAATAATATATTATCAAAAAAAATTGAAAAAAAATCAGAAAAAGCAAGTGCATAAAACAGAAGATGCACCAATGCCTTGGTTATGTCTCATACATCTGTTTAAAAAAAATTGACTTTTGATAAGAGATTGTTAGCCTAATTAAGTCCCAGAGATTGAAGCAATCAAACTTAATGGAGAAACCTTGCTTATTGTCATGTTGAACTGCAATTTGTGAGATTTACCTAAACTAAAGAGGTGAGGATAGTAAAGAAATTCAACCTTAGTTCACATTCTGAAAAAGAGCGAAAAGAATAAGTTTGGGGGTGTGTGAGTCTTACGAGTGATGAAAGAATATATTTGACCACTGAGGGTCGAGAATTGAAACTACTTATGAATTCATAATGCTATGTTTGATTATTCATACACACGTCGATTTTACATTAGAAAGTGAATTTTAATTTGTGTTGTGATTTTGAAACTGTGCATAAATTCTTATTATGATTTCAATTCTGAGATAAAAAGTAGGGTTAACTAGCTAAATCGTGTTGCTTTACTTGATTGATTAGCCACCAATTAGATAATTAGCATTGCATGTTTGTGTGTTTGTTAAGTTAGGTTATGGTTTTGTTTGAGGACAAACAAATGCTTAAGTTTGGGGGTGTTTGATATGTGTATTTTATGCACTTATTCGGGCTCTAAAATATTGACATTTTCGTAATTATTTTAATGGAACTATAACTTAATTTATTATATAATGTGTTATTAGGTGAAACTCAGTGAATGGAAGTGAAATTGAAAGAAAGAAGCGAAAAATGATGACAAAGGGCAAGATCCAAAGCTTGGGGGTTAAAGTGCAAATAATCAAAAGTTGTGCCGAAGCTCACGATGAAGAGTCAAGAATGCTAAGGGTCAAATGGATACAACTAAAGATCAAAAGGAGTGAAAACAAATCAATTTTCAACCGCACATGGATGTCTAAATTTCTAGTTGAAACTTGAGATCCATTGTTGGCCTAGTAAATGTTCGAATTGGAAAAGGATTACTTATATCAAAGTTGTAGCCCTTTGAGTTATCTTTCTAATACATTTTGAATCGTCTTAATCGGATATCGAGAGAAACAGTTATGATAAAAATACTGAAAAAGACGTAGAATGACAGCAAGGCAGCGCCAGGCGCCCGAACACTAATTATTTCCAGTAAGGCAGCGCCCAGGCGCTGCAATCGTGGCGCCTTGGCGCTGCGCCGTCAATTTTTAGGTTTTGTTGTTTGGGCCGCGAAAAGTCTATAAAAAGACTTCAATTTGGCCAAGGACGTGTGAGAAACTATAAATAGACCTAAGGAGGCATGAAAAGGGGGGTTCCCACACATTTAAAAGAAGATTTCACGTTTTGTGAAATTGAGAGAAAAACACAAGATCGAAGAGGAATTCGCAAGAAGAAATACATCAAGGATTCGAGTTCAAACTAAGGATTGGAAGCGGAAGAAGATCTTGGTGCAATAGCTGATTCTTTTCCATCTTTTTTATCAATTAAATCCGATGATGTATTCGAATATGTTTATTTATTTCATCTTTTTCATCATGTTTAGCTAAATTCCTTATTAAGGCAAACAATGTAATCTATTGAGACTCTTAGTTCTTTAATTCAAGAATTCTGTATTTTATTCTTCCATGTGTTGATTTTATTATGATTGCAATGCATTAAATTACTTGATCAATAATTTGATGATCCATTGAGTTTCTTACGAATCGAGATGTGAGTTTGAGACTTAGAACGTGTAATAAAATTCGGTAACGAAGTATAACGTGTAAAGATACATATACCTAGTACTGCGGTCGTTATATGAATTAAGGGTAATTCGCATAGAGATGTGGAATTGAATTAGTTAAATAGGTTCAATGAGAATTCGAGAGGGGTAAATTGAATAACGTAGGAGAATTCGACCGAACACTACATTAGGTTGGAATCTTGAATTGGGAACTAATGTGATCATTAGATGAAGTTATTTTGCCCTAATATATCTTACATACATGAATCTTTGATCCATTTGTGTTTGTTATTTCATCATAATTTTCATTTGTTTTAAGTATTAATTCGTTTTAAAAAATCAATATTCACAACTATCACATGCTTTTATTTGTTTGTCTTTTATCTAATAAGAGTTAGAAGAAATTAATTAAGTACTAAAGTTTAGTCCTCGTGAAAACGATATCCGAACTCATAAATCCACTATATTACTTATTACGATATCGTACACTTGCGATATAAAAAAACACAACATCCATTGTGATTCTACGTTTATGCAGTGCATCAATATTATTACTTGAATTTTGATCTAATCAATATGATGTACATGAAATGGGAAGATGAACATGAGATAAAAACGTGAAATAGTTTTTACGCGATGGAATTTGTGTTCACTTATTATTGAGCCACATTGCAGCCCTAAGTTCATTTAGACGTTACTCCGTCATCTTATTGTATTTAGAAAAACTAGTCTTTTAACTTTGACTAAATACAACATAAAATACTGAAGGGCATTAAAACAAAGTTTCTGAGTATTGTTAAACGACCCCATTCATGTTGGATTATTTTTCATGGATCTCAAATGAAACCAAATTAGCTGCAACAAAATTTTGCATCATGTATGATTTTGCCACATCCACCAAAAAAGAACCCATGCATAATACAAATGAAAAACCCAGATTGTGGATTAATTTAACAAGCGATAAACAACACGTTCTCCACAAAACAGCCAGTTAGAACGAAATGCTACCATCACAGACCTTAACACAAGCCTTCACCAGAAAACTACCCTAGAAAAGAGAATGTTGAAGTGAGATGCTCTACTTTTCATCCTCTTCTTAACTGGAAGAGGCGTTCTTTCTTGCAGCGTAAACCCGATAAGCAGCCAGCCCAACAATGGCTACTGCAGCTCCAACTGTAATAAAGGACAACATTAGTAAAACCATCTTGAAGGTGAACATGTTGATAAAAAATTTCACACGGGATAAGTGCTTAGATTATGAATAATTAAAGACTTCATATAAATGAGAAAATTGCAGCAGATTTCTCTCCAACCCATTCGAATGGTAACACGTTGATCCCCAACTTAAGTTATTAGCAAGAGTTACTCTCAACCTTCCAAGTTTGTAGGAAGTTGGACTCTAATGGCCGGACACTGTCCACTTGATGGATAAAAAGGCACGTGACTTACATATCTAACTTTTTGAGAGGTAAAATGGGTAAAAACTTGTATACATATTTAAATATTTGATCTCAACTAATGATGTATAACATAACTATCACAACTACATTTGACAATGAATCATGGGACACTACCTCCTGGACTGTCTCTACTAATGGCAAATAATGTTACTCAATAAATAAAGAATAGAAGATCAGCAAAAGGAAAAGAAAACAAGAAAAAAGAGAGAGCACTCATCTTCCCTACCCCTTTTCCCAACCCCACCCCCATGGCTGGCATTACCTTGTCAATACATTTCCCATCTTTAAGTCTCCTGCAAGTCTTAAATTATTATCTCATCCATATGACGTGCAAAAAGAAACTTCTATACATGAACAAAGAGTAGTAGTTAAAGGTGTCCCCCTTTTCCTTTAACCTTAATGTGTACTCATGGACAGTCTCCTCGGACAATGAAGAGGCAGTATTGTCTAGGTCAGTTCCTTTTACCATATAGTAGCTTATCCAGTGGTAGATAAGTGTTACCAACCTAGTTTCTTCAGCAACTTCCCTTAAAAATCTAAATGGAGTATAGTTTCCAAGGATAAGTTAAGCAATGCAGGAACCCTGAGTGGAACTGAGGAACTGCAAATTTCGTATCTCATAAATTTCAACCAATTTATGAACTATTCATCAATCAAACATGTGAAGTAGAACTAGGATTCGATCAATTACAACATAGAGATTGAGTCAGAGAAGAAGTATTAAGGTGCATTAATGTGATGACTACAATCATTGTTTTACTTTCCTTTTTCTTTACTTTTCATTCTCTTTTTCATATATTTTCTTTTAAGCATTACCCAAGTTTACCCCAAAGTGAAACAAGCAAATCCAATGTTAAAATGTTTTTGACAGTCAAGTGGACAGTTTTCCATGCACGGGCTAGCTAACTACAGATTAGAGAGGTTGAGAAGACTCCTACCGAGAACTTAGCTACGTGACCAACTTGTTAAAACTCAATTAGGTTAGGGACCTCAGCTGCAGTTTTCTTTCCATTAAGAAAATATTCCAATGAAAAACCGAGAGAGAGAGAGAGAGAGAGAGAGAGAGATGATCTACATAAAGGTAAAAAACAAAAATATAATCTGGCAAAACAAATTTAAGAAAAGAAGCTAATTACTAATGTTAATTATTCCCTCAGAGATCTTTGGACATCATAAAAGTGGAGAACCATCTCAAACCTTGAGAAAAATAGCTCGAAGTAATTTCTCCTAATGTAAGATACTGGGTTATTTAGTAGATATGTGGCAGGTAAGGAAGAACTAAAGAGGAATTGTTGCCAACTTCAATAACCAATGGAGTGGGTAAACTGTGTCACTGGTGGTTCCAACCCCAATTTTTTGGAGATTTTACAATATAGAGCTCGGAACATACAAAGCTAAGGGCATAACCACTTTAACATACCAACCTTTAAAACTGACAGTGGTATAACCATAGGCTTTGAATAAGCCTTACGAGTCCAATCATATACACGGCAGTGATAAAAAGAAACTTTTAAATGGGAAAAAAAAAAAAAAAAAACTTTCTGAGCTTCTTACTGCAGTGTTCTAGATTCCAATGATTGTGAGAGAGATAAAGCTAAAACCCTGTTGGCAATAGTATAATGCTAGAAAACCACGTACCTGATACAAACATAAGGGAGCGATTAACAAATCTGTGATACTGCTTACGGCTTTTTCCAGCTGCAGTTTCAGGAATGCTCAAATGAGGGTGCTCTGCTGCACTTATAATCCTTTGAAATATATTACTGAAATCTCCCAGCTTTGTGCTGATAGGAATAGGAGCCTCAATTCCCATGTCCTGACTTACCTATAAAAACATTATAGCAGAATGCTATCAGCTTCAGGTACAGAAACCACATCAGAAGCAGACATTTATTAAAAAGTTCGTTCAAAGATGCACGAGAACTCCACGGTGCAAGGTCCATCATTCTAACCATGCATAAATGATGCTATACCAGTAAATCCCCGTTTGCCACACAATTTGCAAGGGTCTGACATCACATGCGTAACTCTGCCAAATTGCTGGGACTGACATCACATGCATAACTCTGATAAATGCCACTTCAAATTAGGTAGTGCCTGATGTATGGGCAACTATTTATTCAGTCTTCACATTAGACTGACTAAAGACTTATCCTACATACAGATTTCAATGTATTTTAAACAAAATACAAGAACCTTAGAAAGTTCTGGTAAGTAGCTGAAGCATTTCTTTACGTAGATTTATTATGTAATTAAATAAGATTATCAGTATCAATAAATATCCTTCATTTCAAAATCATAATGAGTAAGCCACAATATGAAGTGTGTACATCAAGTATAAGCATTACGTGTGCGTGTAACTGTGAAGTAGTACTCGATGAATATTGATAAAGAGATCAAAAATCCATGCCCACTGGAGAAGATTTATACCCTTGTTGAATCTTGAATCTCGGTCAAATAAGGATCAAGATCGTCCTTAGCGGCAACAATGAGGCAAGGCACTTCGTAACCAGTAGCTTCTCCATGACTAGCAACATCCAGAAGCATCTCAGTTGCTTTCTGCCATGAGGGTTCACGGGAACTGGTAAGGAAAAAATACAAATACATGGGCATTAGAAGACAGTAATATGCCAAATCAAGAATTAAGGAAATAAGCAGCAATATTTAATAAGGTGAATAGACTCCTGTACTCTTGATTCAATAAAATAGGGAAGATAGATGAAAGAAAGCATCAACATAAACATCAATGTATGGATAGATCATAAGAAAACAAGCCATACTTGAGGCTCGCTGATACATTATGATTTCTGAAGCAACAAACCCCTAACATACTTATCGACCAACAGAACTCCCATCTTTTTCTTAGAGCATAAAACATCTTACCATTAGAAAATGAGCTCAAAGCAATTGGGTGTCCCAATTATTTAAAGAGTATTAGTCATATTCTGCCTCTTAGAAATATCACTAAGATACATAGATTTCGTAATCAATATCTCTAAGCTATATGCTATTATTCCTTCTTCCTTGTAACCAGTATCCCAAGGGTCTGCTTATTGGATTGCATTCACCAGTTTATATTTGCGATACCTCTAGACATCGCAGGACCCTACTCAAGATAAACTAGGGGACTTCCAAAGGCAAGTGCATGAACTTTAAGCAGCATGCCTTGTAAACATTTGGGTGATTTAAACAGAGTTTTTAGTTGCAGTTTGTTTCCTCTCAAATAGTGAACAAAAAAAACCGCCAATCCGCCAAATTGAACCGAAACCAAGGTTTTGAAACTTTTGGTTTGGGTTCAAGTTGTTTAGATTTCAACCATTTCAAAACAAACCAAACAGTTTGGAAATGATTTGGTTTAAGCTTCGATTGTTAAAAACTGTTAAAAATCAAACCGAACAATTCACCCAATATATTTTAAAAAATAATTTGTTTTACCCAAAATATATAATTTATTAGTTCAATTTTATACTTCTTAAGGTTTAGTAATTTACTTGCTAGAGGGTTCTATTGGATTTTTAGGGAAATGACAATTTATGATAATGTTTTCTTATCTATTTCAAAAGGAATGAATTCGCAGGCTCAAATTTTATTTTTGAACCTTATATTGATTTATTAGTTTAAGCTTGTATGAAGACAGATAAATTTGTATTACAACATATATGTTTAGAAGGTTTCAAATTAATTGTAATATTGAGATTTCACACAAATATATTTATTTTTTCCATTGTTTGAAATATTCTAATTTATATCGCTATAACTGTGATTTAAAATTAAAAAAAAAAAAAAGAATAAATAAAAATTGAAACCAAAATCGAACCTCAAAAAAATATTTTGATTTGGCTTGGTTTGGAAAATGAAATGGTCTGGTTTGGTTTGGAGTTTTCAAACCGTCTAAAATGATTTTGGTTTGGAAATAGCTCAAAAAAACTGCCCAAAATGAATATGAGGAGATATCCCATTGATTGCCAAGGAGGTGACTTAAACCTCCTTTGATAATTTTCATCTTTCTTTAAAACGAAGTCTTTATTCTTATTAGTTGATAGAAAGGTAACAAATATTATTTCTAATGTGGTCAATATTGGTGTATCATACAATACAAGATGTAGAATAAGATGTTTATATGTAACGTTTTGGTCTCATAATCATATGCGTCATCCTTTAAAGCATGAGGAGGGAAAGTCTTGGCTACCATTTATCTTGCTTCAAGTCTAAGGATTTGAGGCTCTAATCTAGTATAATAGTCTACATATTTGACCTGTGAGCTTGGATTTCGCATGCTGGATACCAAACTGGATCACAACTTTAAATTCTTAAGGATGAAGAATAACAAGTGAAAGCTAAAGAGATAGTCACCTTATTCACTATTGGTTTGACATGTACCATGAAGAAGGAACATCAAATTACTTAAAGTAGCTTCATCACCTTCTTATGTCCTAGTACAAGACTTAGAGTCGACAACATGTAGAAAATAATATTTTATGACCACCTTTGTACCAATCAATGAGAGCAAAATCTTAAACTTGGCCTTAAAGAAAGAATAAAAATGTCAAAGGAGGTTAGACACCTCTCTAATCCTCCAATGGAAATTAGTCTTTATATTTTAATACCCTTATTCATTCCCTATAAATACCCCAAGTGATTAGCTTCTAAATCTCCCACCCGAGATCATAGCACACCCAAATTTGTATGAGAAAAAGGAAGAAGCTGTCAGCCAAAAGGGAAGAAAGAGAAGAATACAAATCTAGAAGTTTAGGTTCTCCTACTTTTGATAATAATCCTTAAATAACTCTTTAAGTTAATTATTTATAAGCCTTTAAAAACCTTAGAACACACTTGTGAAGAAGAAAACAAGAAAGAATTAGATTCTTCCTAATTGAGCCAAAATGAAGTGCATTGTGCAAATCGAACCTCAAGAGAGAAGTTTAGTGCCCAAAAATATTGTAGAACCAAGTTCATACTACACAAGAAATAACATTATCATAAGTGAAGGTAAATGCATCATAGACCACAAAAAAGATCATGGAGGACCATAGTTAACACTAGTTGATATTATTACATTAAGATGGACTAGTGCCTCCTTCAACCTAAAATGATCAGGACCTTTAGTATTCTCTTCTAATTAAAGTTGCACTAATGCGGGAATAGGAAAGTTTCCTTATCACACCCTTGATACAACAAATACAATCTCTCAAACACGAGTTCATAAAAAACATAAAGGGATTCCAATAATGATCAAAAGAAAATATATTGCACTTAAAATTATATATTGTGAACCACCTCATTTGAAATCTTACCTATTATAAAGAAACACGTCTTTTACTTAAATTTAATATGCAACACATCCCTTCATGTGCAAGACAAAAAAAATTTCTAGGCCTACCACGTGTACAACTTTCATAAATGGGTTACAACAAAACTTCTCTTAAGACCTCGGCCTGCCCTAATACCATGTTACACCACCTCGTATAAAAGCTTAAGCTCTTAGAGATTTTACAGTATCAATGGGTATAAATTTGTTTTAAATGTCATATATGAGTACTACTGCTCATAAATTGAAAAACAAGTGTTGTTTGAGCAGTCAGAAAATGAACAAATCATTATGACCCAAAAAAATATAATATTTCCACAAAGAATCATCTAGAACAAAAAATTTATGTCAAATGAAATACAAAAGAACTTTAAGATCTACTATGAGTACATTATGCCAAAAAAATGGTCGAGATGAAGCAATATCCACTTAGCAAGCAAGTCGTGCCAATATGACATAAAACCAACCAACATAGATTATTTTTCAATTGAGCCAATTAGAAAATGAAAAAAAAGCTACCTGTCATGAACAAAAATTGCTACATCGCATTCTGCCAAAGCATCTCTCCCAGATAACAACTTTTTCACTCCTTCCTCTGGTATCTCCCGCAATACAAGAGTTTTCTTAGTCCCCTGCTGGAAAACAATATAAAACCATAACTTAATTATCTGAATATATTCACATGGGTCCAAGCGGCATCATAGCATCATTTCTAATCAAGAACAATCTTACTTCTAGAATAAATAAGGGCATCTACTAAAAGTTTTTTTTCCCTGCTACCTTGTGATTTGAGTAAACAAATTACCAATTCAACATCATTTTGGAAAATAGCATAAATTTGAAGCACCTTTTGGGTTTGCATTTTTAACTTTCGAAACTCCCTTTAAATTCCCTCTCATTTTCACATTTTCTCTACCAATTGTTGTTTCTTTAACAGTACTTCAACAATGAACCAGCAACCTCACAACTTTCTATGCTTTCAATCCTCCTCAACCTAAATCTCAATCCAAAGTGCTGGCACCATTCTTTAAAGAACCTAACTGAAACCCGCTTCAAGGCTCGCCTTAGAGTGAGGTGTGCAAAAAGCACATCAAGGCGCTTATAGTGAGCCTGGTTTTCGAGGCATATGCCTTAGTTGTGTGAGGCATACACCTTTGTCGTTTGAGGCATACACCTTTGTCGTTTGAGGCATACTCACAGCACCATCACAAGGCTTGTGGCCAAAAAACATAAAAATATTCTGATAGGCCCATTTTGAGAATAGCCGACTCTGCCCACTGAAACATTAAAAAATGTTATTCATATATTCATTTTGAGAATAGTCCACTGCACCCACCAACTAAATAATAATTTCTTAGTAGATTTTTCTTTAATTTGTTGGCAAGCTCTAAATTGTTCTAGTATGAATTTTGAAGATTGTTTATGATGTATTAGAAGTTTAGTTTGCATTTTAATTTTAATTTTTTTTTTTTTTTTTTGTTATACAATGAGACTTGTGCCTAAAAATGCCTCAAGCGTTACGTCTCGCTTCATGAAGGAAAAACGCCTCAATACTTGATTACACCTTTTTAAACATGGGCTGGCACATTATTGTGGACAACCTATGACTACTGATCATCAATAACATACCAAATAAATTTCAGTTCACCATCTAAAGCTCATAATGATTAAAACTCAAATGTTCCGGCCTGCCATGTACATGCTTATAATTGGTCCCCACCACTCGTATTTTTCATCATCATTTCCTCTCCAGAATCTCCCTCATCTTTGACTTCGTCTCCCTATTCCCCAGGTCTCTGTCCTATCTCCCTCCTCATTCTCTAATATCATCCATTAACCTAGATAAAATAACTCAAAAGAAATTCGAGTTAGTTATGAATGTTCAAAATTCTCTCCCTCTACTGGGGCTGTGGAAGATACAGGTTAGTTTGCCCAAACTCTATTTTGATCCTTTCCATTTTTAAAATCCATAATCCAGTTTAAAAAATAAATATTCTAATATTGTGTTATCCATAATTTTTTGGTTCTAATTATTGCAAAATAAGCTTGGCTGTGTTCACATGTGATGGTGCCATGATGCCACGTGTCCGATTTAAAAAACAAAACAAAGAAAGTACACCACAACCTGGCAACATTCCAGCTCTGATGGCATGTTCGTACTTCATACGTGCTCAAGTTTATTCAAGGTTGTCAAAGTTATATCTTCTGTATTATGTTAAGTTCCTTGCTTGTGAATCAGCAAGTTCATTTAGAGGATTGGGACCTTCCACATTCCCACATAAGTTCAAAAACGTAATCAAACCAGTGGGGGTGGTTTAGCTGATAGAATCTGTTCAATTTTGGACCAAACACAATCAAAGATGACCCTTACCCCAGGTTGATCCACTGAATTAACTGCATAGTGTTCATCTGTATTGGGAGCATATTCTTCTAGGAAGGGCCTGTATAATGGATGAATATCATGCCATAAGTATCAACTAACATCGAAAAAATTGCAAGCAAATCAGAGATTTAGTCAGAAAGGTTCATGCCATTAAGAGTAAAGAATACCTTCCAATGAAAGAATTCAGTAATGCAGATTTCCCAGCCTCCTTTGGTCCAAAAACAAAACACTGGTACACAGTTCTGTCTGTTTGCTGCTTCTTACGATCTAGACGTCTTCTTCGAGTTACACGGATAGCAGATGATGGATCACCACCATATCCAATATATATAAGGTTCTCCACACTACGAATTGGATCAAGAAGTGTCATAAGGGCCCACTGCAGCACACAGAATTGTCAGAAAATATTTACAGACACAGAATCATTAAATTAGGTCTTAGACTTTTAAAATATAATTTAAACAGCTAAGCATGTCTTTACATGAAATATGTTAAAGCAAAATTTTCGTAGACTTGCATATTAAATACTTCGGAGAGGAGATTAGATAGTAATTAGTCTGTAAAAAGCAAACACACATAATAGTTGGCAACCTAGTCACCAGACTCATCACACTACCTAATAGGCAGGTTACTCCACCAGGATGCAACAATTCATCATCCTACCTAGGTGGTAAGAGTAACAAAACAAAAACAGAGGCTGCCATGCATCAACCAAATATAGTGTCTGAAAAGACATCATCAATCTTAAAAACAATAATGAAATAAGTTACAATATTTTCAGCTTGTAATAAGAGGAAGAGCGAGATGGAAAAAAGGCTCTTGGGCAGACTAATACTTATTCTTGTCACCACCAAATGTATTTTATAGATTATGCAAACAGCTAGAGATTCGCCTTTTTTTGTTGTTTGCAACTTTTCTGCAATCAGTTACAAAAACACTCCTGAGGTTGACCCTTGATAACACCTCACTCCATTAAGAGAACTCACCAAAAAAGTAGCGATAGTAAGGGAAAAAATAATTTGTCTACCTTAACCAACCCCCACCAACAAAAAAAAAAAAAGGCAAGTTAATTTGCATGTGTCTAATGCCAATTTGAGTATGTCAACGGAATGAGGCATTGTTTAACATGTCTATTTGAGGCTTATGCCTCAAATCCCACACCTTTTACTGGCTCTTTTATTTTTTTCTAACTACATGGAAGGAAAATGAAAAGAAGAATACAACATTGCAAGTGGAGGACGATGACATAATAAAAAGAAACTTATAATGACTAGGAATATGTTAATGATTCCCTTAAATATTTTATTAGTAGTGATAATATAGGAGATTTCTAAATTTTCTTCTAGCAATAGATTATAATTTTGTTACATGATAACTAATTTGAGAACCTATTAATTATTATTTTATTGATCTATTTTATATGTTGTTTGCAAATTGGATTTTAATTTCGTTAATTAGTTCTGTTATGGATTTTTTTTTTAAAAAAATTTGTTTATGGTTTATAGCGAGCATACTTTTATATTTTTTATTCTTTTGAATTATTTCATGTTAACATATATAATTAGGGAAATTATCTTTATATTTAGCAATTATCTTTCAGTTAAAATAGTTGCTGATTTTTAGGGATAGTATACAGATGAGAACACGGCTGTGATCAGACAAAAAAATTTCAGAAAATCCTCTAAATTTTTCTCAACTTTTGGCTTCGTTTGACATGGTATAAGAGATAGAAATCTAATTCTCTACATGTGCAATTTTTTTCTCACTCAGGCTTCTCTCTTCTGGTTATCGGCACCATTTGTTGCCGTTTCTTGGTGGCTGTGTGGATTTCGGTTGTCGGCGCCATTTGTTGTTGTCTCTTTCGGTTGTAGCCGTTTCTTTTTGGTTCCAGGGTCACTAGTCGGCGGATTATCCCGCAATTCTTGGTCGCGCTCTGTTGTCGACGATATGGTCTCATCTCGTTTGGAGATCAGATCGAGTTCTGGCCTTTTTTGTGAATTTCAGGGGTTTCTTGTTGGTTTTGGTTCGTCTTCCTCTGTTTGGTAGGGTTTTGCTTCAGGTGTTGATTTTTTAGTTGTTTTTTGGTCTGGGCTCCTCTTGATTGTAGTCTTTTATTATTGTTATTGCAGTCATAATATTTTATTCCATCATGTCATCGGATAAATTGGACTCATTTCATATTCATTATAATGGTAAAAATTACTCGATTTGGGAGTTTCAATTTCAATTTTTTGTCAAGGAAAAAGAATTGTGGGGTGAGAACCGCTATATAGCCATGGTGACTCAAGTAAAAAAAAAATTCTCATTCCAAAGCAAGCAAGAATATATAATTAGAGTTTTATCCCTTTCTCTCGGGCTAATGTCTCTACTCTTTCTAGGTAAGGGACTCCATATGCGCTTAGACTCTGTTCAAACAGTGCATGACACAAGCAAGAGTGATCAATTCTTGATGAAGCTACGTCTCGACTTTGAAGTTGCACGTTCTAATCAATGAATCATTATCATGTACCATCTCTGGATGCTTGTTTGGATTTCTTGGTTATGCTCTCTCAAAAAAGTTATGTTTGTTATGACCTAATGCTCAACGTATCCGTATTTATAAGAATGTGATCTTTCTTGAAAACCAATATTTTTTTCCGACTCATTTTGAGCTGTCGTCTATATCTTTATCTCTTCTGCCTAAATTTTCTGGTTTCCCGACAGTTGTGGAAAGGTTTAAACTTGGTCTTGTGTATGAACGACGTCGTCATCGTGGGTCTGGTTCCACTTCCTCTGTGCCCCTCAAGATCTCGACTTGATGTCTAATCCTGCTACAGCTTCCATCACTTTTCACAGGTCTACATGTCCTTCTCGACCCTCTGGTAGGTATGGTTTCTCTATCTTTCTTATCACTACTTTATCCTCTATTTCCATTCAATCTTGCTACGAACAGGCCATAAAACATAAGTGTTGGCAAAATGGATTTCTTTATGTGAAACTTCGTTCTGATTGTTCTTTAGATCGATACAAAGCTCGCCTAGTTGCTCTTGGTAACAGACGGGAATACGGGGTGACTGTGAGGAGACGTTTGCTCATGTTGCTAAAATGACCACAGTTCGTACAATATTAGCTGTTGTCGACTCAGTCATGGCAACTACATCATGTGAAAAACGCCTTTCTTCATGGCGATCTTCACGAAGAGATCTATATGAAGCTTCCCTCTGGTATGACTACTATATGTGATGTCTGAAGTTACGACGTTCTTTGTATGGGCTCAAGTAGGCTCCCCGAGCTTGGTTTGAAAAGTTTCGAAGCACACTCCTCACCTTCAGCTTTACACAGAGTTTAAATGATTCCTCTCTTCTTCCACAAGTCTGCAACAAGTATAGTTCTTTTGGTTCATGTCGATGATATCATCATTACTGGCACTGACTATAGTTTGATTACTAAGCTTCAAAAGTTGTTGTATGCCACTTTCCATATGAAAGATCTAGGCTAACTCATAGTCATCATCGGCCTGAAAATTCATCATTAGGCCAATGGTATTTTCTTGAACCAGCATAAGTATAATCCAAAACTTATCGTGTTATCTAGAATAGAGGTTACTTCTTCAGTGGATACTCCTGTGGAGATCAATGTAAAATACTAGAAAGATGAAGGGGGCTTTTTAGATGATCACTCTCTATTGACGCTTAGTAGGGAGTCTTATCTTCTTGACCAATACTCGCACGAATATCTCATGCCGTTCA
>CAIGRF010416218.1:0-18237 GCA_903798235.1 Fraxinus ornus | reverse complement strand
GGGATTAGGCGGCATAATGCGCCGCCTAGGCGGGATTAGGCGCGCCTAATCCCGCATAGGCGCGCCTAGGCGTGCGCATTATGCCGCATTTTTGAACCAGAAGTATTTTTACACGCATTGGCCGAATTCGACGCGTTTTGAATCCGCATTGCGCCTAGGCGGCGCATTTTCGCGCATTTTAGAACATGGGATAAAACACAAAATTTTACAAGTTAAACATGAACAATTCAATATTTAAATATTTTCCAAACCCTTCTTTTGAGCTCGAGTAGGTAGGCCTAAAATCTCTTACCTAACTTGAATGAGATTTATCCCAATTTTTTAAAATTATTTTGATAACATGAAGTGTGAACCTGATGAAAGCAACTCAAATACAAGAAGAATATGTTCCTTCAATGATGGTGCAATTACAATAGGAATTAAACATCTGTCCAATCTTTGTCAATGTAGAGAAAATCAACATTTATCTTTACTTTTAACCCATGAACATTGACACGACGTTAGAATTTTAACTCTTCTAAAATGATATCGCACTGATTGTTCGAGTCTTCAAGAAGAAGCCTCCTAGACTTATAGTTCACGAAGAGTCGGAGTTCGGGATCATGCTTTTCTTTTTCATTTTAACTTTAGTAGAAGATTTTTGGAGGCCCTTATGTTTATAATAATATTTAAAGCAAAGGAGCACTCATGTCTTAATCAAAGATTATATATTCATTAACAACGTCTCTTCGCCTTTATTTGTACCTAATCATATGATGGATGATGAAAGTTTTAAATTATTTAGATTCACGTGCGGAATTACACAATTAAAAGCACTTTTTTTAATTGTTTTTAAATGGTTAGTCAAATAAATCAATTTATGCTAAATTTTAATACCACAATCAATAATTAACTTAGTAAAGAACACAAAAGATGATCACAGAGAAATTCAACTGAGTAAAAACTCCGAGTACTTTGCCATCAAAAATCCAATATAAATCAAAGCAAACTTACAGTACGATCCAGATCTGTCTATCCCGTTGAACTTCAGGCCTCAATTTCTGTAGTTTTCCTTGATCTTACTGGAGGTGTGATCCTTCAAAAAAAAATTCCGACTCCTGATTTATACTTTAGTCGTACTGGACTATGTGCTCTTGACGTCGATCTCGACTCTTAGTATCTCACCTTAGTTTTCCTGAATTTGTCCTTCACAACAGCTCCCGATCACATGTATTGATTTATCTCGATGGATTAAATGGTTTCGTGTTTGATCAAAAGATTTTGTGTTTTGATATGTGGTTTATATGAAACAATATGACTTGATCAACAAAATATGATTTGAATAAATTTATGGATCAAGTAATATGTGGTGGTTGCATGTTGTAGAATATATATAGTGAAAAGTGTTTGGGATGAAAAGAGATTGAACACCAGGTGTTTGAAGTAAAACAGATTTTTGAACGTCGACCCGTCGCTCAAGAGCCTAGCTAGCAACAAGCGAGCAACAACTAAGCAGTTTTTGGTATTTTTATCGTAGTTTTCTCTCCCGATATCCGATTGAGGTGATTCAAAATGTTTTGAAATACTAACTCAAATGGCTACAATTCTTATGTTAGCCTTATCCAAATTCCAATGTTTTTTATGTGAAAAATGCGTGGTAAATTGTCATTGAGAATTTAGAGCATAACTTATATGGCTTTCCGATATTCTTTAGATTTCTAATTGCATTCCCTTGATCATATGTGATCTACTTAGACATCTTAGACTCTTTCAAGGACTATACTACCAACTCCAACTCTTTTGACTTTAATTAGGATTCAATAACTTATATTTTGACTTTGATTATAACTTGATAAATCCCCTATTACAATTCAACTAGGACTTGATTTCACTAAGGAAACTGTCAATTACAAATTTAGAAATTGTCAATTATAATTTGGACTTAACAATCTTCTCATTTGACATTCCGTGACAAAACCATTTATTTCAAAGTCAATAAGTCTAAATTTCAAAACCAAAATTTTCTTCAATAATATATCAACCCGTTTGTAGAAACACATGAAAATCACAATACCGCGTGAAAAGTAAGAGGAAACTATCAAAATCAAAATCGTATAACTAAATTAAATAAAAAAACATAATAAAACATGTGTAACACCAAAAATGAAATATCATTTGAATTATAAACTTAGAAATAAACCAAAGAGTTTTATATCAATATAGATAAAACACAACACTATATCGACTGTTTTGTTTTTGTTTTTTGAATTTTTCATAGATTTTCAGATTTTTCATCACAAACAGTTATTTACTTACTTACGCATACATAGTTCATAACACAAGTAAAAACTTTTCTCACATAACTTATGTCAAACCTAGATGGAGTAAATTTTATAAGTCATTCATGTGTGAAAAGTATCATTAAACTCATGCAAACAAGTCTCAAAACTTAAATCATTGAGAAGGACATGCAAAGATAGGTCAATGATCGCTATTAAGCTCTGATACCACTTGAAAGTTTTAAATTATTTAGACCCACGTGTGGAATTACACAATCAAAAGCAATAAGTCATTTTTAAATTGTTTCTAGATGGTTAGTCAAGCAAGTCGATTTATACTAATTTTGAACACTACAATTAATAATTAAAGTAGTAAAGAACACCAAGATGATCTTGGAAAAATCCAACTGGGTAAAAGCTCTAGACATTTTGTCAGTCAATAATTCACTATAAATCAAAATAAACTTACAGTACAGTGTAGACTCATCTATCCCGTAGAACTTCTAACATCAATTCCTACAGTTTCCCTTAATCCTACTGGAGGTGTACTTTTTCAAAACAAATCTCAACTCCCGGTTTATACCTTAGCTTTCCTAGGACTGCGTGCTCCTAACACCGATCTCGACTCATGGTATCTCCATTAGTCCTCCTGGATTTGTGCTTCTGCAATAACTCTCAATCTCTTGTATCAATTTATCTCCGCTAGATTAAATGGTTTGGTGTTTGATCAAAAGATCTTATGTGTTTTGATATGTGGTTTTATAAGAAACAATATGACTTGATCAACAAAATATGATTTGAATAAATTTATGGATCAAGTAATATGTGGTGGTTGCATGTTGTAGAATATATATAGTGAAAAGTGTTTGGGATGAAAAGAGATTGAACACCAAGTGTTTGAAGTAAAACGGATTTCTGAACGTCGACCCGTCGCTCAAGAGCCTAGCTAGCGACAGGCAAGCAACAACTAAGCAGTTTTTGGTATTTTTATCGTAGCTTTCTCTCCCGATGTCCGATTGAGGTGAGTCAAAATGTTTTGAAATACTAACTCAAATGGCTACAATTCTTATGTTAGCCTTATCCAAATTCCAATGTTTTTTATGTGAAAAATGCGTGGTAAATTGTCATTGAGAATTTAGAGCATAACTTATATGGCTTTCCGATATTCTTTAGATTTCTAATTGCATTCCCTTGATCATATGTGATCTACTTAGACATCTTAGACTCTTTCAAGGACTATACTACCAACTCCAACTCTTTTGACTTTAATTAGGATTCAATAACTTATATTTTGACTTTGATTATAACTTGATAAATCCCCTATTACAATTCAACTAGGACTTGATTTCACTAAGGAAACTGTCAATTACAAATTTAGAAATTGTCAATTATAATTTGGACTTAACAATCTTCTCATTTGACATTCCGTGACAAAACCATTTATTTCAAAGTCAATAACTCTAAAACTACCCAAAAATAAACTTTCCAAAATTTTCTTCAATAATATATCAACCCGTTTGTAGAAACACATGAAAATCACAATACCGCGTGAAAACTAAGAGGAAACTATCAAAATCAAAATCGTATAACTAAATTAAATAAAAAAAAACATAATAAAACATGTGTAACACCAAAAATGAAATATCATTTGAATTATAAACTTAGAAATAAACCAAAGAGTTTTATATCAATATAGATAAAACACAACACTATATCGACTGTTTTGTTTTTGTTTTTTGAATTTTTCATAGATTTTCAGATTTTTCATCACAAGCAGTTATTTACTTATTTACGCATACATAGTTCATAACACAAGTAAAAAAATTTCTCACATAACTTATGCCAAACCTAGATGGAGTAAATTTTATAAGTCATTCATGTATGAAAAGTATCATTAAACTCATGCAAACAAGTCTCAAAACTTAAATCATTGAGAAGGACATGCAAAGATAGGTCAATGATCGCTATTAAGCTCTGATACCACTTGAAAGTTTTAAATTATTTAGACACACGTGCTGAATTTCACAATTAAAAATAATAAGTCACTTTTTAATTATTTCTAGATAGTTAGTCAAATAAATTAATTTATTCTAAGTTTGATAAAAGCAATAAGTCATTTTTAAATTGTTTCTAGATGGTTAGTCAAGCAAGTCGATTTATACTAATTTTGAACACTACAATTAATAATTAAAGTAGTAAAGAACACCAAGATGATCTTGGAAAAATCCAACTGGGTAAAAGCTCTAGACATTTTGTCAGTCAATAATTCACTATAAATCAAAATAAACTTACAGTACAGTGTAGACTCATCTATCCCGTAGAACTTCTAACATCAATTCCTACAGTTTCCCTTAATCCTACTGGAGGTGTACTTTTTCAAAACAAATCTCAACTCCCGGTTTATACCTTAGCTTTCCTAGGACTGCGTGCTCCTAACACCGATCTCGACTCATGGTATCTCCATTAGTCCTCCTGGATTTGTGCTTCTGCAATAACTCTCAATCCCTTGTATCAATTTATCTCCGCTAGATTAAATGGTTTGGTGTTTGATCAAAAGATCTTATGTGTTTTGATATGTGGTTTTATATGAAACAATATGACTTGATCAACAAAATATGATTTAGATGAATTTATGGATCAAGTAATAGGTGGTGGTTGAATCTTGGAATCAATGAATATTTTGGATCTTCAAATGAATGATCTCTATGGAATAAATATGATTCAACATACTTTTGGACGTTCATATATATATATATATAGGGAAGAGTGTTTGGGGTGAAAAGAGATTGAAAACCAAGTGTTTGAAGCAAAACAGATTTATGAACGTTGACTTGTAGCTCGAGCGCCAAGCCAGCGATAGACGAGCAGCAACTGAGCAGTTTTCGGTATTTTTATCATAACTTTCCCTGTCAATATTCGATTGAGGTGATTCAAAATGTATTAGAAATATACTCAAAGGGATACAATACTTCTAGAAATAGATTTGTCCAGATTCCAATGTATGCTATGCAAAAAAAATGCGTTGTAATTTGTGACTGAGAATTTGGAGCATAATTTGTACAGATCTTTGACATTGTTTAGACTTCTAATTGCATTCACTTCATCATATGTGATCTTCTTAGATATGTTGGACTCTTTCAAGGATTATACTACCAACCCCAACTCTTTTGACTTTAATTAGGACTCAATAACTCATATTTTTGACTTTTATTACAACTCGATAAACTATAATTACAATTCAACAAGTACTTGATTTTTGACTAAAGAAATTATCAATTACAAATTTAAAAATTGTCAATTATAATTTGAACTTAACATATGATAGTTTGTAGCGTGAACACATGGATTGCACTTTAAAAGTTTTGTTCTAATCATGACCTTTTAGGTCTTGTAAATATTATAAATAAATTCAAAAAGTGAATTCTCGGGAAATTCTTAATATTTTGTTTTCATATAATGATACGATGTTTGATTAAAATATAATGAAAGCTTACCCTATTCGCCTTCAAACATTTTGATTGAGTGATAATTTTCGTCAAATTTATTTTTTTAAAATGAATACTCTTCTCAATTAAAATAAAATAATAAAGAAAAAAGAACGACCATAAACTCCAACCAACATCTCCTATCACCCCCACCATCTAGCCCATATAGGCACGTTGGTGGTTTGAATTGGTTGCAACAAGTGGGAACTGTAGTGATGGTGGTGGTGGTAGTTGTTGGTAGGTCGAACGACAGTGGGCATGGGTGTGGGTGGCGGGGAAAAATAAGTTTGTTATTTTTTTTATTTATTTTTATATTAAGATTATTTGTGTTTTACCTAATTTTCCCTCACAAAGAAATTAGTTATCTGAGAGCCATGTAAGGATTCATCAGAGTTAGACGATCTCCATTTGTAAGGACTAAGGAGTGGTATGAACTTATTTCAAAAGTTTCATGATCAAGTTGCAACTCAATCAAAAGTTTGGGGACCAACAATGAAAATTCATGTTTTAGATGATTTAAATTAGGACTATGCTAGAAAACCATAAAATTTTACCTAATCTTTTACCTAAAGGACACATGGCGGCCCCCTATTGGGGGGGTGCCGGGTCCCCAATAGGGGGCCGTCATGTTTCCCTTAGGTAAAAGATTAGGTAAAACTTTTTGTACATCTAGATTAATTCTTTAAATTAACATGACATGAGAAGATATAAAGAAGGTTCATTCGATGTGATACATATTTGAGAAAAAAAAAAATGATCTATAAAAGATATTGTGTCTAGATCTCAACTGAAGTTCCTCCCTTTATAAGAGTTCAATACCTTTTAGATAAATCTATCGGACAACATTATTTCCAGTATAAAAAAAAAAAATGATTGGTGAAGCGACACGTGGAAAATATAAACTAGTTGCATTTCATTAGCAAATTGGATATCTAGTTTGAGTAAAAAAAAAAAAAAAAAAATTAACTTGCTTGTTTCAAAACATAATATTTATTTTAAAATTTACTTAAAAGTAAATTTTGAACTTAGCCAAACATTCACTAAATTCATTACTTAGGAGTTAAGGTTTGAAACAGACGGGGCACACCAGTAGAGAAAAGAAGAAGCTTGTAACATACAAAAGTTTGTGTGTTGAGATTCTTATTGACATGATCAGTCATAAAAGAAAAAAAAAGGCGTAGGTGACAGTGTGACACCATCTTAGCCAACTCCCCAAAGGAAAGGCAAGAGTGTGGTGGTGAATGGGCCATAGCCCAAGTTGCATGAACAAGGAAAAACCAAACACGATACGATATAAATACTTTGAAACATTATTTTTCATGGTACGATACGATATATTAATAGAACAATCTTGTTAAGAGTAATATCTCTAATCCTTATATATTTGTTAATATTTATTCGATGTGAGCAGGGGCGTAGATAAGGGCAGTCCTGGGATCCAGGGCAACATAAGCCCAGTATAGAATTTTTTGATTTTTTTTTTCTTTTCTTTTACGTAGTAGCCTAGTGCTAAAAAAAAAAGGGAAAAAAGAAAAAGAAATAATTTCCTGACTCCGCCCCTGGATGTGAGATTTATCTCTTAAAATATCCTCTAGAAGAAGATGATGACTTGTGTGAACATACAAAATTGGAAATTCATATGCTCATTTGAGTTTTAATCGAATTGAATTGCCAGTTGAAATTTAATGCGAGCCTTTAGAAGTTTATGTGCAACCTAGGCCGTGACACTAATGATGTTTCGCAAGAATGATCAATCATAATTGGAAACAGTATTAAAAAAGTTAAAATCATATTTATTATAGAAAAATGCTAAGTGTACATGTTTTGTTTCATAGATTTTTCAGCATCTATATGGTTCAATTTTTTTTCCCATCTTTCAACCAGATTTTGCCAAGGAGCCCCCAGAATGAATTATGTGAACCACATTCTGCAAGTATAGCAAGGTTCTTTATTATGTCATCTAATTTTATAAAGTACTTTACACAAAACTTGCTTCAAGTACATATTTGGTACTCAGTAGTTAACTCAATAACGGAGCAGACAATACATTGAATTCTTGTCAACGGACATCAAAAGAACTACCATTCTCTTATTATGTATAGTATGTGAACACGCAAACAAGAGTATTGGTCCCTTTGGTTATACGAAGATTAATGATCCTTGGATATGTTGATTTTGCTTTTGAAATACCCTTTGAATCACCACTTTGTGAGCACTGTAATAACATATAATATATGGTTGATTCCTTCATTTTTCTCGGTTGGCATCTCTTTATCTAGAAAATTTTCGAAAAATAAAAGGGCTAAAGCATGCCATTAACGTCCATCTTTCACCCTTTCTCAATTGAAAAAGAAAAAGATGATTTTATCGGATGCTTTTAGTCGACTAACGTGTACCGAAAGTCGAAAGAATTCTGCAAAAGAAAATATCGCAAGTCTTTTCAGTTACTAAAAGAGAGCATCATGAATTTATGTTCCATTTCAAGTACTTCGAGCATAGCGAGTGGCTATGTACTTGTAGTTGAAGGATTTAATATGTTTGGTACACGATCTTGTTTAGTAACATGAGAAATGCTATTTGTACAAAAGAGTTTGACAAAATGACCCGCCCAAGCGCCCTCCCAATAGGGGGCCGCCATGTGTCATTTGGTCAACCTCTTTGTCAAAGTATTTTGTACAAGTAGAATAATTCTTAGTAACATAGAGTTTCTTATGATATCCAAACACTCCTAGACTTGTTTTACATGTTAGTTGCACATTTACATTAGCTTGGTAATGATGGCACTAAGATTTGTTGAATTTGACGAGTTTCGATCCCTCGTGTCTGTTTTCGAGATTATTTTTAAGCATCGCTTCAAGTTGGTTTAGATCTTCCTAGCCTTAACTAGGTTGAGACTCTAAGTTCGACAATGTTTAAACTGACCCATTTTCTTCATTATGAACAATTTGAGTTAGATCATATTATCATTCTATACTTTTAAACGACCTTCACTATTTAGGTTAGAGACTCGATATAATGAAGCTGGAAAATTACGAAGTCTCCAACTTTATGTGAAATAGAACAAGTAGCTTCTCCACCTTTAATTTGAAACATCAATTCTAATTTTCTTCAACCTGTAATTTTAGCTTAAATTTTCTTTGAAAGTTGAAACAATATTGATTAAAGAGCTAATTAATTGACAAGTTCATAGGACCACATGAACCAATAGAAACATCCTTTGACACTGTAGAAAATGATACATTTACACCCCTATTTTTGCTATACATCAAAACAGAACCTTAATTTATTATTTATTAGCGATTAGTCATCAAATGGCTCTTTTTTTTTTTGTGTTTTAAATCCAAATTGTATTACAAAAGCTAAATAAGTCAGTCGAGAAAGATGGGATGGGAAAATGAGGAGATTTTTATCTAGATTGGCT
This sequence comes from Fraxinus ornus, assembly GCA_903798235.1. Taxonomy (NCBI): domain Eukaryota; kingdom Viridiplantae; phylum Streptophyta; class Magnoliopsida; order Lamiales; family Oleaceae; genus Fraxinus; species Fraxinus ornus. The sequence goes on along the minus strand of CAIGRF010416218.1, from coordinate 9,073 downwards.
CGACCCCACCTCAGCTATTAAAAACCCAAAGCAGAGCACATATGGGACAGGGTCGGCCCGATAGTGTCCCGTTACCATCACTAATACTAGAATGAAAGATTAAAGATCGGAAATTGGTACCTACAAGCTTTTAAATTCTATTTTTGATGAATCAGTCACAATTGCAAAAGCTTGAAAAATTAGGGATCTCTTAAAGATTCTTTAATATTTTCTTGAAAAAAAAAAAATAAGGTAAAAATGACTCTATTAGTGGCCAAAATTTGTGGTTGGTATTTGTTTTCATTTTGTATTCTGTGCCAAAAATAAAATTGGCAAATATTCGTGAAATATAAGTTAACAGTCTTTCAAAAATTATTTTGTACATGAACTCATAATTTTTCCTATTTTTTAATCGTTCATTTTCTAAAAAAATAATAATCTCACCTAGACATACACTAAACAAAATAGTCTATATTACAGTTAATAGATGATTCACGAGAAAATGAGGCAATTTGGATACACGGCGGATGAAGTTAAATAAATAAATAAAAATTAAGAAGTACAATTCAAGAATTGAAAAAGTGGTAAAAATTGAAGTCATGAAATGTCAATTCAAAAAATAAACAAAATCTAACCCTAAATGAATAAAGGGATTTTTTTATTTTTATTTTTTTTGGGGGGGGGGGGGGGGGGGGGTGCTTCTTTTTGTGGGTTAAGGGCTATTTTAAGATAGTCTGATTGCAAAATACTAATTAATAAAGATAAATGGATTCAAATACAAAAGAATCAAGGGCATGTTTGGTACGGCTTAAAATCCGATTAAAATTGAAAATATGACCGTTANTGATTAATACCCTTCTAATCTAATTAAATCTTTCAAACAAGTAATAAATACGTCATAAACTACTAACTAAAACTCCAAATCAAAAAGAGGAAAGAAAAACAGAGTTCTTCCCTCCGCGATCTGTGACGGTGGGGGAAAGGACACCCACTCCACTGTGGGAATATCCTTAAAAAAGATGTTAGATGCAGAGTGGCAGTTGCAACGGGAGAATGGCCTGTGTTTTCGGTGTGATGAGAAATACACCATAACTCATCAATGTAAGAATCGCGAGCTGAAGGTATTGCTGGTACATGCAGATGAACATAGTGACGAAGAAGAGCATGATCTGCCGACATAGGAACAGCTAGTAGAGGTGGCGAAAAGGGTGGAGCTCTCATTAAATTTGGTAGTAGGTTTGAGGACGCTTGGAACTATGAAGAATAAAGGTATAGCGGCATAACATGAGCTAACAGTCCTAATTGATTGCAGGGCAATCGACAATTTTATTTCATTGGAGCTAGTCAAAGAGTTGGATTTGCCAACTGCAACGACTACAAATTATGGAGTTATCATGGGGTCTGGTGAAGCTATAAAAGGAAAGAGGATTTTCAGGGGAATCGTGGTGGAGATGCAGGGGCTGACAATAGTAGGGAACTTCCTCCCCTTAAAGCTGGGCAGGTCGGATATGGTGTTGGGAATGCAATGGTTAGGTAGCCTGGGCAGTATGGAAGTCAACTGGAAACTCCTTACTATACGATTTCGAACTGGAGATTCAATCATGAGTTTGAAAGGAGATCGGGGGCTGAACAAATGTTTTAATTATAGTTGGTGTTCAACATTATTTGTCACTTTTTTTTTTGTTACTTTTTTGAATATTTATTACTTTTTTAATTTTTATCACTTAACTGAATAGCTGTCAAATCCAAACTAATAGGTTAGTTAATAGAAGTGAAACATAATCACAAGCATATAACATGTAAAAGAAAATCTACCATCCATTTGACATATATTAAGGTCATGATTTGCGTTAAATATTATTTGTTACTTTTTTTAGTCTTTGTCAATTTTTTTTGTCACTTTTTTAATGTTTTGCTGTTATAAAATAGAGAAAAAAAGAGAAGAGAATCAGAGAAGTCAATTGACTTGTATGTTTTATTGATGACCAAAGCCCTATATTTATAGGTAAGACTCAGGGATACAATGGTAATAATTTCTAGGGCTACATGGGTGTAATTGTCATTCACTACAAACCCTAATAAACTTTCCTTTTACAACACTCCCCCTTGAATGACACTTTACAAAATATCTGCCTCGTTAAAACCTTGTTTGATAAAAACCCAATGGGATAAAAAAATCAAACGAAGGAAAAAGAGTACAGTTATTTTGGAGTATAAAATATAAATGCTGCCTCATTAAAACCTTGTTAGGAAAACCCTGTGGGATAAAACCTAAGCGAAGGAAAAAGAGTACAGCTACTCCCCCTGATGTTGATCACTGAAAGTCTTTGAGTCGACGCATTCCAATCTCGTTGACTAACTTCTTGAATGTAGATGTAGGCAGTGCTTTTGTAAATAAATCAGCCACATTATCACTTGAACGAATTTGTTGAACATCAATGTCGCCATTCTCCTGAAGCTCATGTGTATGAAAGAATTTTGGAGAAATATGCTTCGTCCTGTCACCTTTGATGTAGCCTCCTTTGAGTTGTGCAATACAAGCTGCATTGTCTTCATACAAAATTGTTGGACTATCTTTTGGTGAAGTTAATCCGCATGATGATTGGATATGATGGGTCATGTTCCTCAACCATACACATTCTCGCCCTGCTTCGTGGATTGCAATAATTTCAGAATGATTTGAGGATGTTGCTGTCAATGATTGCTTCACAGATCTCCATGATATAGCTGTGCCTCCACGTGTAAACACATATCCTGTTTGTGATTTAGCTTTATGTGGGTCAGAGAGATAACCTGCATCTGCATATCCCACTAAAGCAGATCCCGACTTTTGAGAATAAAATAATCCCAAATCAGTAGTACCCTTTAGGTAACGAAGAATATGTTTAACACCATTCCAATGTCTTTGAGTTGGTGAAGAGCTATATCTTGCAAGGAGATTTACAGAAAAAGCTATGTCGGGTCGAGTGCAGTTTGCAAGATATGTTAATGCTCCAACTGCACTAAGATATGGTACTTCAGGACCAAGAACCTTTTCTCCATCTTCAAGTGGACGAAATGGATCCTTTTTCACATCGAGTGATCGAACAACCATAGGTGATGCCAATGGATGTGCATTATCCATATAAAAACGTTTTAAAACTTTTTCTGTATATGTAGATTGATGAACAAATAATCCTTCTGGGAAATGTTCAATTTGCAACCCGAGACAAAATTTCGTTTTTCCCAAATCTTTCATCTCAAATTCATTTTTCAAATAATCTGCAGTTTTGTTGAGCTCTTCTGAAATTCCAATTAAATTTAAGTCGTCAACATAAACTGCAACAATTGCAAATCCAATATTTGTTTTCTTTATGAAAACACATGGGCAGACATTATCATTTTTATAGCCTTCTTTCAACAAATATTCACTAAGGCGATTATACCACATGCGTCCGGATTGTTTCAATCCATATAATGATCTTTGCAATTTAATTGAGAACATAGTTCTCGGACATGTATCATTTGTTTCTCGCACTTTAAGTCCTTCAGGAACTTTCATATATATGTCACTATCAAGTGAACCATACAAATAAGCAGTTACTACATCCATAAGGCGCATATCGAGTTTTTGTGACACAGTCAAACTAATTAAGAATCTAAAAGTGATGGTGTCCATTACGGGAGAATATGTTTCCTCGTAATCAATTCCTGGTCTTTGTGAGAAACCTTGGGCTACTAGTCGAGCTTTGTATCTTGTAATTTCATTATTTTCATTTCTCTTTCGTACAAAAACCCATTTGTATCCTACAGGGATTACATTTTCAGGCGTTCGAACTACAGGTCCAAACACTTTTCGTTTCTCTAAGGAATTCAATTCCGCCTGTATGGCTTCTTTCCACTTTGGCCAATCACTTCTATTTTGACAGTCTTTAACTGACTGTGGTTCAGGATCCTCATTTTGCATAATATCAAGAGCCAAATTAAAGGCGAAAATATTGTCTACAACAATATTATTTCGTTCCCATAATTTATGAGATAACATATAATTTATTGAAATCTCATTATTTTCGGACACTTGTGATTCTTCGGGAATCATATTTTCAATATTTGATTGATCAATCATTTCTAATGTTATTCCCTCTGGAATTTTTGGTTGGTTTTTCTCTTGTACTTTTCTTTTTCGAGGTATAGAGTCTTTTGAACCAACTGGTCGACCACGCTTCTGGCGTATGTTAGATTCATTTGCTATAGCAGATTGTCCTGCAGGGACATCAATTTTTGCTGGAATGTTTTCTGCCGGTATATATGACTTTGTCACTTTTCTCGTGTCAACAAATACATCAGGTAATTGATTTGCAACTCTTTGCAAATGAATGATTTTTTCAACCTCTTGCTCACATTGATTGCTGCGGGGATCAAAATGAGATAGAGTTGTTTCATTCCAATAAATCTTACCTTGCTTTTCAAGATGTAGTTTTTCCCCTCCCAAAGTTGGAAAAGTCATTTCATCAAAATGACAATCTGCAAAACGTGCAGTAAATAAATCACCTGTTAAAGGTTCAAGATATCTAATAATGGATGGTGAATCAAAACCCACATAAATCCCAAGTCTTCGTTGCGGACCCATTTTAGTACGTTGTGGGGGTGAAATGGGGACTTGGACTGCACAACCAAAAACCCGTAGGTGAGAAATATCAGGTTCATGACCAAATGCAAGTTGTAAAGGTGAATATTGATAATAGGCAGTTGGTCTTATACGAACCAATGATGCAGCATGTAATATGGCATGACCCCAAACAGAGGCTGGAAGTTTTGTTTTCATAAGTAATGGTCTGGCAATAAGTTGTAGACGTTTGATAAACGACTCTGCTAAACCATTTTGTGTATGGACATGCGCAACCGAATGTTCAATAGTAATCCCAATTGACATACAATAATCATCAAATGTTTGTGATTTAAACTCACCAGCATTGTCAAGACGAATAGTCTTGATTGAGTAATCGGGAAATTGCGCTCGTAATTTTATGATTTGAGCAAGTAGTCTAGCAAATGCTACATTCCTAGTGGAAAGTAGGCAAACGTGTGACCATCTAGTAGAAGAATCAATTAATATCATAAAATAACGAAATGGTCCACATGGTGGGTGTATCGGCCCACATATATCTCCATGGATTCTTTCCAAGAAAGTTGGAGATTCAATATTGACCTTTGTCATCGAAGGTCTAATGACTAACTTGCCTTGCGAACAAGCTACACATGGATAATCAGTAGGTAAAAGAATCTTCTGGTTCTTTAAAGGATGTCCATGTGAGTTGTTTATTATTCTACGCATCATTATAGCTCCTGGATGTCCAAGTCGATCATGCCAAAGTATAAAACTTTTTGGGTTAACGAACTTCTGGTTCGAAATGTTATTTGATTCAACCATTTTTATAAGTGTATAATACATGCCAGATGGGAGTGCATAAAATTTTTCTTTTATCTGCTTTTGGCCAGATACAAAAGAAGTTATGCAAAGATATTCAACATTGTTTTCTTGCATCGTTTCAATATGATATCCATTGCAACGGATATCTTTAAAACTAAGCAAATTTCTTCTGGATTTGCTTGAATAAAGTGCATCGTCAATATATAATTTTGTATTATTTGGCAAAATAATACAAGCTCTTCCGGAGCCTTCAACGATATTCGATGTACCTGATATCGTATTAACATTATTTTCTGCTAATGTTAAGTCCAAAAAATATTTTTTGTCTTGAAGAATAGTATGTGTAGTTGCACTATCAACCAAACAAGTATCTTGACAATCCATCGTGAATCTATAAATATAACAAAATAGATGTATTTTAAAAACTTGAATTTATTATTCAATATAATGAAATTGACGACACATTTTGAAATGTAAATGCATATTTTTAATAAAATTTCTAAAATAAAGGAAACTACTAGAAACATAGAAAATAAACTAATCTATATCTTCCATCACACCACCCTCAATCAAATGATCAATATTTCCATTTGGATCGGCAAAGAAATCGGAGACATCCAAATGAGTCACATCAATTGGACCATCATAATCAGCAAAATTTGTCTCCACTTTTCCCTTTCCCTTGATTGAATTTTGATAAAGATCCACAAGATGTTTTGCCGTACGACAGGTACGTGTCCAATGCCCTTTCATTCCACATCTAAAACAATTTTCTTCATGCACCTTTTTTGATGTGCTATTTTCGTTTGTTTTGTGCCTTTTGAAATTGTTGCCTTGCTGCTGATAGTTTTGTGGATTATTTCGTCCATGATTTATTCCACGTGCACGTCCGCGTCCACGTCCAAATCCGTGTCCACGTCCCCGTCCACGTCCTTGTCTTGATATTGCATTTACTTCAGGAAATGCAGTACCATTTGCTTCAGGCAATGGTACAGAACCAGTTGGACGTAACCCATGATTTTTCATTAACAGTTCATTATTTTGTTCAGCAATAAGCAAGCAAGATATAAGTTCTGAGTACTTTTTGAAACCGCGCTCACGATATTGCTGCTGCAGGAGCACATTTGAGGCGTGAAAGGTAGAAAAAGTTTTCTCCAACATATCTTCATCGGTGATTTTTTCTCCACACAAGATCAATTTTGAAGATATTCTGAAGAGTTCGGAATTGTACTCACTTACGGTTTTAAAGTCTTGCAAACGAAGGTGCATCCACTCATAGCGGGCTTTGGGGAGGACTATAGTCCTCTGATGATCAAATCTTTCAGTCAATTTTTTCCAAAGAGCTTGTGGGTCTTTTTCAGTGAGATATTCAATTTTCAATCCATCGTGAAGATGATGACGAAGGAAGATGAGTGCTTTTGCACGATCCTGCAGGGATTCTTTGTTTCCTTCTTTTATTGTCTCTCCCAAACCTTTTGAGACCAGATGGATATCAGCATCGAGTACCCATGACAAATAGTTTTTGCCTGATATGTCAAGTGCAACAAACTCAAGTTTTGTAATGTTTGCCATTTAATTAACTACACAATAAAGCAAAGAAAATACAATTAATTTCGAATAATATTATTAAACATCAATAATCAATATCAATATGACATAAGTTATGTGTTTTCCTTCAGGGATAAACACCAATTTAAAGTAGTATTTTCTTCGAAACATGTGCTACTTCGGGAGCACGTTGTATTTTAATATTGCTTCTTCAAGAGCAAGTAATATTCTTTTGGAATATTAATTATAATGTTGTGCTACTTCAGGAACAACAACAAATAGATTAATATACGAGTACCAGATTCATAAACTATACTACATATTAAAAAGAATAAGAATGTGATAATTACTTGAACGATTCATAAAAAGCAAGAAATTAAGATAGTTATATGTAACTATTGACTATTATGAAATTAAAGAAAACAGTTTAAGGACTAACATTACATGAATAACGAACACAAAAACTAATTGCAGTGAATAGAAGTTTATCATTCCACACAAATATTTTCTTCCACCATAATTACAATGAATACGTGTGATCTAAGGTGGCAGCAATAATGAATATAAGTCACAAAAATCTTATGCAGAAATGGTAGGCTGAATAATTACAAACAGAATAAAACTGACTGCCATAAAACAATGTGTACGTGTATAACAATTAAAAAATTGTGCCAGGCGAGGGAATTAATGCAAATGATGGCAGAATGTATTAACTGTATATTGCGACAGAAATCAATGCAAATTGGACAGATTTTGACTAATTACTTTACGTGTTCCAACCATAAAATTCATAATAATTTCAGCTAAAATTCCTACCAATTTAATATAATGCACGTGTATATAAAATAATTCACATGCCACCAAATTGATTTTGGTACATATGATTGAATCAAAAAAAATTATTACCTTCTCTAAACTTTGAAAAATTAAGCTTTCGTGCTAATAACGTGTTATAAAATAGAGAGAAAAAGAGAAGAGAATCAGAGAAGTCAATTGACTTGTATGTTTTATTGATGACCAAAGCCCTATATTTATAGATAAGAATCAGGGATACAATGATAATAATTTCTAGGGCTACAGGGGTGTAATTGTAATTCACTACAAACCCTAATAAACTTTCATTTTACAACATTTGCCACTTGTTTGAATTTCTGTCACTTTTTTTAAGTTTGTCACTTTTTTAATCTGTATAACTTCTTTTAATTTGTGCCATTTTTTCAAATTCGTTACTTTTTTAAAATTTATCACTTTTTAAAAATTTTGTCACTTTTCTTTAGTGTTTATCATGTTTTTAAGTCATCTTCTTGATTTTTATCACTTTTTTTAGTGACAAATATCAATTTTTAATAAAAGTGACATTGTATGTCTTTTTTTTAATAAAAATGTGACACTAACTTTAAAAAGTGATTGTGTGTCACTTTTTCAGTGTCACTTTTTTTACTGTATCACTTTTCTATTAAAAAAAGTGACAATTGATTTTAAACAGTATTTTTTACTTTCAAAATATATTTCATATGATTTTTCAAAATGCCCTTAATTTTAAAGGTATTTTTGTAAGTTGCCCTAAAAAAAATGGGAAAAACCAAAAAATAAAGAAAAACATTTGGGCCTGACTTTTCAGTTCCAGTGGGCAAAACAGGCCCTGATTGGACTTATGGGCTTATCATTATTCATTCAAGTTAGGTCTGTTAACTTTTAGGCCTATAATCTGTTATCGAATCATCTTACTTTGATATATTTAATTATTGGTCGAACTGCGATTGATTAATCGAGTAATTCATTGATAGTTGGATTGATGGCATTGAGACATAATTCCTTTTCAATAATTGTTTTTATTTAAGTAAAAATATAATTGAATCACAAACAAAATTATCAATGGATGCTTACATACTTTAAAAAAATAAAAATAAAAAACCATAAGAAATTAATAACAATTACACCCCTTTTAAAAATTTGAATGACTAGTCGACAACAACTGTACAATAAGTGGGTGTTTGGTGGTGATTAAAATTAGATTTTTTTATTAGATTGTGATAGAAATATTTTGAAATATGTGGTTGAAAAATTGTAAGACCCATGAAAGATGTGGTTAAATTGATTGTTTGATTTTGACTCAAATTAAAATCTGATTTTAAT
>CAIGRF010416191.1:12088-22308 GCA_903798235.1 Fraxinus ornus | reverse complement strand
AGTAAAATGTAATAATAAAATGACACAAAACCTTAGTAATATAGCCCCGAATAAGTGCACAAAAATGCACTTATCAGGTATGCAAAACTTAAGGAAGCCAGTGAGAAGTGAACAAAATGTTTTATCCGACAACAAGATGGGCTCACATGTGGATGCCATATGAACATGTTCTTTTAACTTTAAGTAGTCGTGTTGTTTTGGAATTAGAGATGGCCTTTCATGTTCCAAGTTTTTCACGAAACTCGATTTCTGCTTCCAGACTTGTAACCTTGGGATTATCCTTTTACTTTTTCAAAGAGTTCATTCAATTTATTTCATAATTCTGATTGTGTTGAGAATGATATATTGTCTGATGTTCTTTATTGGATTAATTTACAAAATCATATCATTGTAGTTCAATGCATGTTCACACTAGCACTAAACGGTATAATAATGAGGGCCCCTCTATGTTATAGCACCCGATATTATAACATATCTCCATAGACATAATTGAAAGATTAGTAAATGATAGAGTACTTAGTACTCTAATTTTCATTGATTATGAAATATATGTGGAATGCATTAAGGAAAAACAGACGAACAGGTCCAAGTAAGGTCCTAATAGGAGTTCGAACACATTAGAATATACACACGCTTGCATCATAATAAGAACGAAGCATTGGATGTCTTTAGAACCTCTGAGGCTGAAATAAAGAAACAATGTAAAAAGTAGATTAAGACCATGAGATCAGATACATGAGGAGAATATTAAGGTAGATAGATAGAGGATAGACTTGTATTTAGTCCATTCGTTAGGTTTCATCAAGAGCATGTGATAGTTGCTCAATGCACCATGCCTAGTACACTGGACCAAAATAGCGTGGCAGAAAGAATAAATCAAACATTATTGAACATGGTGCGGAGTATGCTTAGTAACTCCAATCTTCCTAAATTCTTGTGGATTGAAGCACTTAAGAAGACAATGTATATATTAAATTGAGTTCCAACCAAGGCTGTCACAAAGATGCCATTTGAATTAATGAAAGGTTGGAAATCAAGTTGTGACATATACATGTTTGGGGATGCCTTTGAAGTGAGTATCAATAGTTCCTAAGAGAGGAAGCCGGACGCACTGACCATTAGTGTATATTTCATTAGATATGCTGAATATTTAAAGGGTACAAATTTTACTTCCATCTCACAACATTAAGACTGTTGAATCGATAAGCTAAGTTTCTTGAAGATGTCTTGATAGGTGTGAGCGATCAAACTGTGAACAAAATTCTTGAGGATGATCATTCAAAATCTCAACATTCCACCTCAAGTGATAGATTGGTGATAGTTTACAATACCCTTCAAGTACAAATAGGTGTTGAAGAACCAATCCTTTAAATTCCAAAAGTTGTAAGCAATATTCAAGTAGATCAAGTAGTTCAGGAATTACCAAAGCCTCCTGAACAAACAGTTGAACCATAAGCTTTTAAAAAAGATGTTGGTAAAACATTAAAAAGACTCTACTAGAACAAAAAGGTCAACAAGTCCTAGTAATTATGAAGTATATCTACAAGAACCTCACTACAGTATTGGAGCTAAAATTGATCTCGAGTCATTTTCATAGGCCATGAGTTGTAAAGAGTTAGAATTATGGTACAATGCCATAAATGAAGAGTAACATAGTCTGGGATCTTATTAAGTTGCCTAGTAATGCAAAAGCTATTGGCTATAAATGGGGTTTTAAGACAAAGAAAGTCTTGTTATGCAACATTGAAAGATAAAGGCAAGACTTGTTGCTATGGGATTCACTCAAAAGGAGGAATTCGATTACACTGAGACATTCTCTTCAGTATCTAAAAAAGATTCACTACATTTTATTTTGGCATTAATAGCCCATTTTGACATTGAGTTACAACAAATGGATGTGAAAATGGCATTTCTCAATGGAGATTTAAAAGATGAGGTTTATATGAAACAACCTAAAGGATTTCCATCATTTGGATTTGTTGAAAATCCCATGGATCAATGTATATATCAGAAGGTCAATGGGAGTAAGATTTGTTTTCTTTTTAATACATGGATGACATTTTGCTTGCAACCGATGATAAGTTTGCTGCATGAGGTGAAAAAATTCCTCTTTAAAAATTTTGATAAGATTATGTCATTAGCATTAAGATTCATAGAGACAGATTACAAAGGATCTTGGGTCTGTCTCAGGAAACCTATATTAGTAAAATTTTAGAGAGATTTTGGATGAAAGATTGTTCATCAAGTGTAGCTTGATTGTGAAGGGTGATATGTTCAATTTGAAGCAATGCCTGAAAAATGTTCTAGAAAGCAAATAAATGAAGAAATTCCATATGGTTTCACTATCGAAAACTTGATGTACGCTTAGGTCTGCACAATACCTGACATTGTTTTTATTTTAGGAATGTTAGAATGATATCAAAGTATCCAGATATGGACCACTGAAGAGCAACAAAGAAAGTGATGAGATACCTTCAAGGAACCAAGGATTACATGCTTATGTATAAATGGACGGAAAATTTGGAATGATTGGCTACTCAGATTCTGACTTTGAGGCTGTGTTGATTCACGTAAATCAACATTAAGGTATGTTTTTATGATGGCTAGTGGAGATGTTTTATGGAGGAGTGCCAAGCAAACCTTGATTGCTACTTCCACTACAGGAGTTGAGTTCGTCTCTTGTTTTGAGACTACTTGACATGATGTATGCATCAAGAGTTTCATATCTAGACTTAGAATTATGGATTCTATTTCTAAGTCATTGAGAATTTATTATGACAATTTAGCTGTTGTCTTTATGGCTAAGAACAATAAAAGTGGTAGTCAAAGTAAATACATCGACATTAAGTATTTAGTTATAAGGGAAAATGTTAAAGAAAAAAGTGGTCGTTGAGTGCTTAAGCACTTAATTGATGATTGCTAATCCTTTAACTAAAGGTAGGCAACAATTGAAATTCAAGGATCATATAGATAAAATGAGATTTGGTTCCATTTCCTGTGGACCTTAATTTATTTGAGAAAATACATCTATTTAAGACAAAGAATATGTATAGGATTTTTTTCATTAGGTATTGTTACCAGATAAAGAATAATTCTCGAGGAACTAAATACATTGTAATACGTGAAAGGTAACACATTATTAAATGACTTATCATCCTGATTCATGTGTTTATTTCTTAAGAAGGACAATCAATGGGACTAAGTTTAGGCATTAGGTTAAACATATGGACCAAGTGGAAGAATGTAATCGATCCGTATCTTGTGGTCCACCATTTTTACCTTTATGATGAAGCATTCATGGAGTTTTAGTTTCAGTATTTACCCATTGATTGGACCAGTAAAATTGGTAACGGAAGCCATGACTTGATGGGAGCTTGGCTATATAAGGAGGTTTGGTCCCTAGGAAACAAGACCTTGTGGAACATTGCCAATGGCCGGAGGTATATACCCGATCCATGGGTCTTTGATTTTTTTTTTATCCAATTTGTTTCTACATAATTGTTTTAGATCAATTTTTAATCTTACATTTACATCTTCCATTTCCCTAAAGTGGAAATTGTTTCATATAGCCTCTTTTGTAATACAGTTCTGGTTTTTAAGGTTTGACCACAATACGATTTTTAAAATAGTTATTTTAAACCAAAATTTATAAACTACTTAATATATCCTTAATCAAAACCAACAAAATCCTAACCCCCTCTTTGCTCAAATCGATTGAATGCCAAAACTCTATATTAAGCCACTGTCGTTAACATCCATCTCCAGGATCCAATTTTGTGGTAGTCTACCCTCAGGCATTTCTCCTTTTTACTCTGATTATATGCAAATATTTTAGATAAATTTGTGTGCTTGTGCTTTTCAGCGCGAGCAAGAACTTGCAAACTTTTGGGGTTTTAATTTCATTTTTCAATTTAGTTTAAATTTGTTTGGATGTAGAACATTGAATATCCTCTTCAATTTCTTCATTGTGCTTTGGTGAGTGCATAATTAAATTCTACGTGATTTCATCATATCAAGTAAAGATTACTATTTTGGACATGCATCTTTCTTTTTGCAATAATCCAACATTTTAGGCAAAAATGGTTATTTCCTCTAGAATAAAAAATATAATATCTTGTAAAAACTCATTTTATCTCTTTCTTCTGAGCTAAAATTAGCATAATTATCATTAGAACTAAAAAAGGAATCAGATTTGAAATGAAAAATAAAAAAAGAAAATCACATCAGAAATCCAATTAGAACAATGTTTCTGTTAATGGTTATGATTAATTAGAACAAGAATTCATTGATTCGTTCTCTGGCTTTCTACCGCATAAGATGTTACATATATGGTAAAGATTTTGTTCCATTGGCATGGTTATAAGAAATACTGCATAGGTTGTATTAAATAAATTTCAAACAATATTCAGAATTAGATGTGATATTTAAAATTTCCAAAAAAATGCTGATATGTTCACTTCACAATCAGACAACCAAAAGTCTTATTTCAACCTATAATTGAGTAGTTAATATACCTATACAAATATGCATTGGGTGCACAATCTTAACAATTTTCATTCTTCTATCATCTGCATGCTCATGCATATACTTGAATATTAGAGGCCACGAGTCACAATACCAAAACTTGGATGTTGTCAATCAAATTTACCACATCCCCTGCATGAATGATTTGCAAATTTTACTATATTTATTCTTGAAGTCTAGAATTGACTTCTTAACGGCACTCAGTCATTTATCTAGTTCTTAAAATGGCATCCTGCCATTTATGTAATTCTAAAATGTCACGTTGATGTTTATCTATTTTTGAAAATGGATTGTATTAAGTATCACTTAGCATTACTGTAGATTCTTCATATTTACTCATTGATTACATAACATGATCGCTTTATTTTGTTATTGCAGAAATGGAACACTTATTTGAGTATGTGATTCCCGTTGAAGTTAGAATTAAAGGTCCTTTACTGAAGTGTTTCCTTCTGAAACTTGATTATGTTTGGGAGATGTTAGATGACGTTCATCGAAAAATGTTGATGGAATCTTGTTTTAGCCAACTATATTGAATAAAGTGTATACCTTTCAGCCCACCTAGTCTACCAGCTTGCAATGAGGATGATGTAACCAAAAAAGAAATTGAGTTATGGTTTTCAATTAGTGGTAAGCCAACATGATTTTTATAATATGTGTTCTCATTGATAATAGGATTGAGAGCTAGTGATGAACTTTCATTGGAGCCCCATATTGTGACTAATCAAAGATTGGTGAAGAAGCACTATAAAAAGTGTACGAAAGGCATAACGGTGTACAATTTGAAGGAAACCATTGAAAGTCGCAAGGTGTGTAGGGAAGACAATGGATTGGGCTTGTATGTATTTTGCAAAAAGTACTACTACCCAAAGAAAATTACACATACATAAATTTAGAACACTTGTCAATAGTTGATGATTCAGAGGCTTTCAATAGTTATCATTGGGAATTAAAGGCTTTTGGCTCCACAATTGGAGTATTTACGAGAGACTAGAAGTTTTTAGTAAAGTCATACTTGATAAAAAAAAAATGAGAAATATCCATATTCAATTTTTTGATTTCAACTCATCTCGCAAGTAATGCTTTTAAAATTAAAATTTATTATTCATTTTATTTAAATTGTAATATTTAGAATCTTCTGAAGATTTGGACGTATAAATCTAAACCATCTATCGAGCGGAGATATGCCGACATTATAGAGGAGGCTGACTTCCTTAGGATATGTCGATGTAATTCTTTTCAAATGCCTAATGTGACCATATTTTAAATGTAGATTAAATATATTACGTACTTTTTGAAAACTAAGTGTATCTTTCATTTTTATGTAGATTGTTGTCCATTGCACATTTAAGCCTACGCGAGAGGAGGCTACTAAAGCATATTGGATGGAGATTAATGTATTCAGTGACGAAGTAGATGATCCATCGGTTGATATCTTTGTGAATAATGTAAATGGAGCAGATTCGTCTATTCGTGATATTTTCCTTAGCAAACCCCCCATTCTTTTAATGTCTCTACGTCTCCAAGGGATTCATCTTCCTTTCGTAAGCCACCTACTTTTACAAATGCTCATACATTTCATTCGCGACCGTCTACATCATATCCATCTAGAGATGAGTTTGCTCAAGAATTGAGGATGCAATTACTATAAATGGTAAGACCTTAGAGACGAAACATGAAATGAGATTAGATGAGATGTATTCTTACATAGATCGAGCCCCTATTTGGCCCCCATTAGATTTTAATTCATTTCTCTATCTCTTTTTATCAATCACATATCCTCTCAATAAAGTAATATTACACATAAATTTAAAATTCCTCTTAATTTTTAACCACACATTCTTTAAAAAACACTACTCCAAAATCTTTTTTCTTTCTCAAATAATGGAGCTCAAACATGAGCCGAAATTTGGATTGTGTTACATCTTTGTGTACACAAATTGACGAGAAGATAGCATCTATTGTGCAGAGGAATAAGAATTCTAACCCATCAATACCTTACATGTATCACTCTTTTACTCGTAGTGGATTTATGAATACTAAAGAGGCACGTGATGACATGAATGATGATCTAATTCCTGTAGAAGTCGAAAATCATAAGAATGAAGATGGCAAGGAGTATAGTTAAGCAACAAAAGATCTATTAGTAGATGAACCGGTTCTTGAAGAAAAGAGGGCTTTGTTGGTAGATGGCAATGAACCAAATTAAGCAGCAGATGTGTTGGATGATGATCAAACTCATGTGAAAGAGATAGACACCCGTGAACGATGGGTACTCACTCACATGGTGATGTAGTGGAGTCTGCCCCCTACATGGGTGGAAGATAAGTCTAATGACTTAAGTTACAATGGATGCCAAATGGGAATAAAGAAAAGGCCACTCATTCTCCGATCTCCTTTTACAAATTCGAAAAAGAAGAGGAAGCTTGACAACGTCACTGCATTTGATCCATTTTGAGAGCCAGCAACTGACTTAGACAATTGGTTGGTTAATGCACCTCACAATTAAATATTCTTATTGTAATTATTTGGTGAAGTAAAAAAAATATTTTCTTATGTTCTTTTTATTCCTGTAGTGAACATGTTGAAATAATATATTGTTCACTAAACCCTAAACGGTACCCATACGTTTAAAATAACCACATGTCATTTTGGGTCAAAGGGTCTCGATTTCACTCCTAAACTATTACAATGATTTTTAAAGCATCAAATATGACTTGTACATGTTGAACGACTACAAGTGCTTTGTTCTGTATACCATACTTGTTACTTACATTTTTCTTATGTTGTCAAGTAGTGCATTTTTCAACCGACTTATGGAGTGACTCACCACTGTTCAAACTTTTAGTAGGCTGTAACGTCTAAATGTAGATAAAACTTCCATTCTTACACTTCAAGTAGTTACAAGTTTAAATGAACCAAAATGAACATGAAATGAGTAGCAATGACACCCATAAGTTTAAAGAGACCACATGTCATTTTTCACTCCATAACTATTAAAACAGTGTTTGGAATATTATACATGACTTGTATGTATTGAACAACCACATGTGCTATGTTTTGTATACCATACTTGTTACTTATGTTTTTCTTTTGTTGTCCAGTATGGTGTAATTTCCAATCGAATTATGAAGTGACCCACTATAATTTGAACTTTGAGTGGATCGTAACTTCCAAATGTAGTTAAAACTTTCATACTTACACTTTCAAGTGGTTATGAGCGTGAATGAACCAAAACGAACACGAAATAAGTAGAAAAGACACCCATACTTTTAAAATAACCGCATACCATTTTAGATCAAAGGCGATTTCACTCCAAAACTAATAAGACGGTGTTCGGAACATCAAACATGACTTTTATATGTTGAATGATTATACGTGTTATATTTTGTATACCATGCTTGTTACTTACGTTTTCCTTTTATTGTCAAATGTAGTACAGTTTCCAACCGGATGATGGAGTGACTCACTATAGTATGAACTGTGTGGACCATAATGTCTAAATGTAGTTAAACTTTTAGCCTTACACTTTCAAGTGGTTATGAGTGTGAATGAACTAAAACAAACACGAAATGAGTAAATATGACACCCATACGCAGGGGCGAATCCAGGAATTGGACCCAGCACGGGCGGAGACCGTTGACCCGTAACCATTGACCGATGACCGTAGACAATCAATGATCGTAATTCGGTGATAAAGAAGTCATGTAAGTGTTCTGCTTTAGATAAAAAAATTGATGAAGGAAAAAAAATAATAGCAATTTTAGCTCGATGCAAGTGCTTTAATTTCATAAGCAAAAATAGACTCACATCAAACTATATTGTCTGTGCAAATCAACTAATGGAAGTAAATGACAAGCATACATATTGAACCACACCCCAAACATGAAACATCTTCCTTCTTCACCAATCACCAATTCATCATTAATTATTTTCATTTATTCCTAATTGCTAAAACCTTAAATTCCCAAATCACAATTCACATCTCACAAATCACAAATCACAATTCACAAATCAAACTTATATCTCATCAACTCATATTCTCAGTCTCTCAACAACAATAAATCACAAATTCACAAAAAAGAAAAAATAAAAATAAAAACAGATACACAAAGAAATAAAATCGAACGGATTAACGGAATGGAAACCAGCTTATCGTAAGTCGCGGCGTTCAGGCGTTCTGCGAGTTACCACCGACTCGTCAATCGACCGTCGGAGGTAGCAGATAGCAGTCCCGACAGTGACGTAATCGGGCAGACAGGTCGCGATCGTTCCCTCCTCTCCTCAGCTCCTCTCCGAGGTTTTGGCTAAATTATTTGGGCCCATTCATTTAGGTTTGGGCCTTATTTTTTCCTTTTAAAAAGGCCCAAAGGCCAAACTGCCTTTGAACAAATACCAAAAGCATTTCTGGGCTTCTGCCTTTTCTGGCCTTCTTCTCCATTTCCTGGTGGCCGGCGATGATGATGGGCTGAACTGAAGCTCCGAGGAACCCATCACGGGCGGCTGCGGGGCTGGCCAGGTGCTAGGTCTGCCCCTGCCCATACATTTAAAATGACCATATGCCATTTTGGGTAACAGGATCTCGATTTTACTTCGAAACTAGTACAATAGTGTTTGGAATATCAAACGTGACTTGTACATGTTGAACAACTACATGTGCTATATTTTGTATACCCTAAACAACTACATACTTTTAAAACACCACATGTCGTTTTGGGTCTGAACAAACAGTGCTATCATAGTTTACCAAAAACTTGACCTAAATAGCTATCAAATTTATTCAAAAACCATCACAATTTGAAGATTAAATTCAACAATTAACATCCATCCATAACAATTTATCAAAACTATCACAATGTGTGTGTGTGTGTGTGTGTAAACAAGTGTCCTTGATTTGTTAACTAATGTAGAGCATTTTTTGCGAGTTAGGTAGTTATGGACCCTCTGATCACACCTACCACATTTACGAGTCCTTTTTCCCTCCCCTGTTGATGGAATCCGATGATTTTTAGACTTCCACTATGTCGTCGATACACAAGAAGTGGTAACACTTAGTTTGATTTGAGATTTTCCAATTAGCCTTATTTGCCATCGGATATATACATTCGGCGTTTGCTTGTTTCCAACTAGTACTACTGTAATAATGGTAAGAAGATATTCCTTTAAACTTCGTTGTTGCAAATGCATGCTTGTACATAAGCTTTTCCAAATCAAATTCCCTACAAGTATAGTTCTTGACTTCGAGTTAACAACATGCATTTCATTTTCAACACTGACATGTAAATCACACTTATTTATTGGTACCACTCCCAACCCATTTGCATCATCCTACTTTTTATGCATTTTATCTGCGACGTGCCTTGTCGTCAAGTTGTAATTTTTTTTTACTTTAAAGCTAGGTCACAGCTAGGTCACATTAATAACACAACATATAGACTCGAGTATTTATAAAATCACTATTATGTAAAATCAAGTTATCATGCAATGGTGCACGCCGTAAAAAATGATTTCTAGATTATTTATGGCATACATTTGTGCACGCTGTAAAAAATGCAAAAAAAAATATTATTTTTCCTTATTTAGCCATTACTATTTGCCCTAAATTTTTTTTCCTTTTATTTTCTCTTTCGTCTCTCTCGGTCGTTTCAAAAGTTTCTATCATTCGAAATCCACAACTTAGGTTTGTAATGGAGCAT
>CAIGRF010416191.1:0-11934 GCA_903798235.1 Fraxinus ornus | reverse complement strand
CCCCCTGGGAAGTTTTCTCGGGGAGCGTGTGAGTGAGGACAAAGTATGTTGAAAAGATCCATGTTGGTACAGTGGGGACAGTACGTCGTCGATCTAAATGTTGGGACAGCCCGTAAGTAGGACCCGAGTCGTTACAGTTAAACTCATTAACAACATGCATTTTAGCATGCCGTAAAAAGGTACACCACTTTTTACGGCATGCATAGACGGCATACTTTGCATGCCGTAAAAGGTAAACCACTTTTTACGGCGTGGCTTTATGTGGCATGCGGCCGCATGTCGTAAAGCGGTGTTTACGGCATGCAATGCATGCCGTAAAAAGTACATTTTGTTGTAGTGCATCCTTCTTATCTTTCTCGTTAATCACAACATTAATTTGCCATTTGAGTAATATAATCAAGAAGATAAATGTAGCTGAAGAAATAGTGTAGAAGTTAGGTATTAGTACCTCAAAGTAGGGTAATAACACCCTGAGTTAAATACTTAATTAAAGTCGTCAAACCTGTCTTGTAATAAGAATTTGTGGAACAACAATAAGATAATGTATTATATAATAAAAGTGGCATGTAAAATAATTAACCACGAGGTTGGCCAAACTTGTACATATATATTTTTACAAAATATGTGCAGCTTGGTTGTTATATTTATACAGCCTCAAAAGTTCATCTAATTATGCAGATATTACAAATTCCACGCTAGTTATAAATGCACAAACCCACGATAAAACTTATACAAAAGATCTCAGCTAGTTGAATTATATTAGGAGTTTATCAAGTTATAATCAAAGTCAAATTAGGAGTTATTGAATCCTAATTATAGCAAAAGAGTTGAAATTAGTAGTATAGGTCTCGAAGGAGTCCAAAATCTCCAAGAAGATTACATATGATCATTGGAATGCAATTAGAAATCTAAAGAAGAGCCGTACAAGTTTTGTTCCAAATTCTCAGTCGCAACTTGTAACACATTTTTCACATAGAAAACATTCGAATTTGACAAGACTATTCAAGAAGAATTGTAGCTTTTTGAGTTAGCTATTTAACCCATTTTGAATCATCTCAATCAGACATCGATAGAGAAACATATAATGAAAATACTGAAGACTGCGCTTCTATCGCTCGCCTATTGTTGGCCTAGAGCTCGAGCAACGTGGTTATCTGAGGAAGAGTAACATTCGATTTTCAAGCTAATTTTGTGTTCATTTTCATTCCAAAAACAACCTAATCCAAAAGTGTGTTGAATTAGATTTATTCCATAGAGATTAATTCTTTGATTATTAAAAACATTCATTAATTCCAAAATTCAACCACCGCGTATTACTTGATCCATAAATTATTTAAAAATATATTTTGTTGATCAAGCCATATTGTTTCACGTTAAACCATAAATCAAAATACACAAGATCTTTTAATCAAACACCAAACAACCTAATCCACAAGAGATAAATCGATACCAGGGATCGAAGCTATTGTAGAAGCACAAATTCAGGAGAGCTAAGGTGAGCTACCAAGAGTCGAGATTTGGCTGCAGAGCACACAGTCCAAGAGGACTAAGGTATAAATCAGGAATCGTAATTTGTTTTGAAGGAGCAAACCTCCAGTGGAATCAAAGGAGACTGAGAATTGAGGTAAGAAGTTCTATGAGATAGATAGATCTGAACCTACTGTAAGTTTGCTTCGATTTATAATGGATTATTGACTCGCAAAGTCTCCGAAGTTTTTACTTAGTTGGGATTTTTTTGTGATCATCTTTGGTGCTCTTTACTTCTTTAATTATTGATTCTGACATTCAAGCCATATGGTAATTGAACTTGATTGATTAATAACCTAAAAATAATTAAAAAGTGACTTGTTGGTTTTAATTATTTAATTCCACACGTTGATTCTAAATATTCGATAAATATGAAGTTACACTCTCAATTTGTCACTCCTAAGTTAACTATAGTGTAAAACAAATACATATGCACCAACATATATATAGACACACAGTTGTAATTTCTCAATTTTGTGTAATCCATTTTTTTTTTCACTACTATATGGCTTGGGCATTTGTTGCCCTCCTATGATTATCACAAAATCCAAATCCTTCGTTCTTGGATCTCATTAATCCCTGTCCTTATCGCTTTGAATTTTCCTTTTTATATTGGTAACTTGGATTGTAGGGGTGCGGAATATAGAATTTTATACTAAAATATCAACTAGTAGTACCATTATATATTTAAAATATTTTAGCATAAATAGCAGGCTCTGAAAATCAGTCGTGCCATTTTTCTTAACTTGAAATCATGAATTAAACTGATGTTTACGACTCATTAATTAAGATATTCCATGTTAAAATCATCGTCTAGAAAGTTTATATAAATATAATAATCAGTTTGTAACATAATTGTTTACTAAAATTTAAATTCACGTCAAATTTAACGTAAAACAATTAATATGCTACTATATCGTTTCATACGTTAAACTATTACATACACTACCTAAAAAACATATCCCTAAAATTGCAGTGGTTAAAGTTAAACAACCTTGGAATTAACACTTTAGTGTCTATCTTATTTGCATTTCATAATGTTTTCTTGTCTTCATTCAACTTTGAAAATAGTCCACCACAAATTTATCCACTAGAATTCCATGTTTGCTTGTCATTTTACACTTTATTTAATTTATTCATACCTATTCCAATCTTTGAAAGACATCAGTTTGAACAACTTTCCATTTCACAAATGTCCAATTTGACTTCACAGGGGAATTTTATAAAGTCTGAATTTTCCTACAATTCTTACAATTCACATGCATTGCCGTCCATTCCTCTAAATGATGTGAGAAAACTTTGAAAACATATGTCATGTGTCCACGCAGTAAATTGGCCAAAATTATATTTTTATTTGTTTCAAGAAAAATAATTTTTTTGAGATAACTGCTCATCGAAAACTTTGCATGAAATGTTTTTAGCAAGATCGTGATGTATACTTTCCAGTGCATTTTAAATCATTAAAAATGGATAAACGTAGCTTCTAAAATTGCGTCTGAATGAAAATTCAATAATTCTACAACTACTAAAATAATACACATGCATATTTATATATATAAACATTATTTTATCCTTACACTACATAACTTTATTTAATTAGGTTTACTATTTTTATCATAAGACTCTCATATAGGTTGGCTATTCCTACCCTAACCAACGGGTAATACTACCCTAAATCTAGGGTAGTAACAACCTAATATCGTAAAAAAATTCATAAAATATTTTCTTGAATTTACGGAGCGTTACATTATCCTCAATAGGTAGGGTTAGAATAGTTGCACATTTTCCAGCCCCAATGTATTTCTCATAAAACCATTTCTGCAAAGTCTTTCTAATTTGCTCAATCATAGCAAGAACTGAAAACTGGCAAGAATTCTTGAATAACGAGTTCAAAAATTCTACATTGTTAGTTGTCATAGTATTGCATGGATTCCTTTGAAATGTGCTCGATACCAAAAGTCATACTCAACTTTTTTTTCTTTCTAGGTATTCCCTAATTACCAAACTTTTACGATATAGATTCTCCATTGAATTTTCAAAAGTAATCAAACTACACTCCTTTGATGGTGCCATAAACAATGGCAAAATAGAAGTCCTATGATACTTGGGCTTTATTTTTAGATGTAGATGCAACAAGCAAGATCCATGATATGCATAAGAATAAACAATCTCTATAGCTTTACCTATGCTTTCCTTATGATCACAAATGAAAACAAGCCCTTCAAGCATAATTGTTACTTCAAACAACTTATTGAAGAACCAAGTTCACGATGCGTCATTTTCAGAATCAACAATGCCATATGCGAGAGGATATATCCAAAGATTTGCATCTTGACACATGGTAACAAGTAATGTACCACAAAATTTGGATTTTAAAAATGTTCCATCAACAAAAATTACCAGTCTTACTAATTAGTAAAAACCACGTATACTTGGTCCTAAGGTCATGAAAAAGTATTTGAAAGGGTTCTCATTATCAACCTCAATAAACGTCACTATAACAGGATTATTCTTCTACAGAATATTGCAATACTTAGCCAATCTATCATAACTAAGATTAGACAAACCCCTTAATAGATCTAAAGCACATTCTCTAACTATCCATGGCTTATAATAATTTATATCTACGACAAACTCTTGACGAATATCATTTTGAATATTTGAAGGTCTATAATTTATGTTGGGATCCTCAAACTTTGACGTGATGTGTTTTCCAATCATCCAACAATTAGCTTGTTTTGGATTTCGTGGCAAACATGCAATGAACCATTATGGTAAATGAATACTTTTGAATTTTAAATTCATTACATTCCTTCAACCGTGTTGCTGCAAGCACCATTTGAGGATTCCTCAACACAAACTACTACATATGTACTCCTATTTGGCTTAATGAGCTTAAATTCAAAATACTTTCTTAAAGAAATCAATTTCAGTGATGCCTAGAGATCATTCTTGTGCAAAACACTTGGCTAACATGCACATTATTGACATTAGTAATCTTAATTGATGGTCCACAATGATTTGGACAAACAACAGTATGTGAAGTGAAAATAATCTCATCCACCAACATAAATGGTGTAGTATGAGTAACATTGTCTTCATTCATCATGTGAAAATCTTCTTTATGGATGTCACGCACTATTTCCACAACATCTCAATAATCATTACCTATAAATATCACACAATCTTTTCACAATTTTGATTAAATGAAGACAACGGTTGCTTAAAATTGTCATTAGACTTATCTTTTAGCATATTGCATTCATCCATATCTTCCTCATTATCCACAACAACTTTTGAATTGTATTCATAATATCTCAATAATTTAACATACCAAGCTACATGTCTTGTTGATAATCAACTAAACCCTTTTTTCACAAGGAACACACAAATTGGAAATTGGTCGTGCAAAGAGAGAAACCAACTAAAATCCATGTTGCAAGTAATTTTCATTGGCGGAACTAATAATTTCACCACGCTAGGAATGAGAAATTTCATTCGATGTCATACATAACAGAATCAACCTTAACTATTTTTCCAATTTCATCATACAACTCCGCATATGAAATATCTTTTGATACAAAATTATTTATTATAGTGTCTTAATCATTCCCTATCCATTTCCTATCTATTTCCAAATTCATCCACCTAGGTCACTCTTTTCAAATTCAATCAAATAACAAATGACAATCATTGCACCAGAGTCCATATATGTAATTCAACAAAAATATGTAATATATTAGTCCATTGATTATCAAAACTGAAGATTACAAAACACGGCTTCAATAACAAACAAAAGGCAAATTACATTATTATAGAACATATTTTAAGCAGACATAAAATGGCATTCTGTAGTTTAAAACGTTTATGTCCATTTAAATTTATTTATAGCAATATAATGCTATAAAAAAACAGAGGAATGACTAATTTGTAAACACTATATCAATACCATCATTATCAATTTGAAACGGCACCCAGCTACAGAAAAATGGCATCCAAATATATAAAAACGACACCACTCCTTTTTTATATTTCACAGCAAATTTTGCTTAATTGATTTTTCATGATCTAGAGGTAGAATACAACTAGAAGATAATAAAAAATCGTTAATTTTCAAACTACAAAGCGTACCTTCTACTATTTGGAATCGATTCTTGCTGACCCACTTTCAAAATATGCACCGTTTGATTTGTTCTTGGTTCAAATAAAGTAACTTCAGTATGTAATCACTAATTGCAACTAAGGATAATACATATGAAGACAAAGAAAGTGCGGGTTTGAAGGTGAGTTTAATCTTATAGTGAAAATGGGTTTGGAAATGTGAGAATGAAGGAGGATTTAGATTCATGTTTAGGGAATTTGGTAAATATTTGTCTCATATTGGACATTTTAGACTTTTCAACTTAAGGGTATTTAATACTTTTAATACATAATAAAGTAGACTGGAGGCTCATTGAACAAAAAAGTATTGACTATAGTCTATTTTACCAAATATTATTGTTTATTAGGCTTTTTAAGCAAATTATCCTTCACTAAATCAAAACGGAAAAACAAAAAGAAGGCAAAGTAACTTTCAAGAAACCGATTATATTCTAGAAGAACACAAAGAATACCATCCGCAGACTTCCTACAAAAGTCAGTTTAACTATGAACTAATGATAAGTCTGTTTTAAATGCTTATCTAGACTCTTACATCTATTTCATTTTTGATTAATTGAGTGAGTTTCTACTCATATTAGTCTATACATTGTGTTTACCGATTAATTCTCATATTATAAGATCATCAATATAAAATAAAGTGATTAGGAGTATAAAAAGATAAAAAGATGCTAAATGAAGGACTTAAGTGCCTGGAGAAAGTAGTGCACATGCAAAGTTTCTACGAATATTACCTTATAGCAAATGATATAACGTTGAAATGATAAATTAACTTTAAGTTTAACACAAAAATCGGATTGCAATTCGGAGTTGTGGGGAAAATTGTTCGCATTTGAAGCCGATGGATTAAACCTGCACGAAGACAATGAAATGTGGACCAAATCACAAAAAATTGAAAGATGGATAATTGCAAGCTCTTTGTGGCTTCTGTTGGAGCACCTGAAGCAAAATTTTGGACCTGTTGGTTGTACCGAGGCCACAGCAAGCATTGTGCAACCTCAGTGAGACCAGCCCGGGACAAATTAGGAAGTTCTTGTACATGATTTTCAAAGCATCTCGAAGACTATATAAAAATTAAATCTAAATAAAAGAGAGAAAGAAAGAGGAAAAACATATTATAAAGATCACAGCATATGCATCAAAATCCATGAGAAGACACAAAGAGAACTCATTCAAGCATGAAGATATACGAGCTCTTGGAATTGAAGATTGAAGAGGTTCATCTCATCTTCTTGTTCTTAAAATTATCGAATGGTCCTACTGTTGAGAATTTACTTAATTATGCACAGCAAAAAATAACTAATTTCAATTCCCACTAAGGGTTTGATTTGTGTTTAGATAGAAACTGTCATAAAAAATTATACATTTTGATGAATTCCTTGAAAAATAGTTCTGATTTACAATCCACAACTGTCCAATTATCCAGCATCCACAAGATATCCACACAAGAAACAAGATTGAGAACTATGATTCTCTTTTCTTGTGCTAGCGATAATATAATTGTGTTATATTTTGATTTTTCAAACCCTAGCAGCTTATTAATAAAAGTCCAAATTGGTTTGACCCGATTCTTATACTTAACTCGATCCAATATTTAGTTAATCCAATTAATTAAATTTGGTCCATAAATTAATTAATCCAATTAATTGATTTGAGCCTTTTAACAAGCAATCCAATTAATTAATTGTCTAGCTCGTGTTAATTAATGAACTGGTGAATCTCATTCTTCTAGTTCTCCTTTTATATGTGATCAATTAGGTTCCCGATCGCGATATCTAATGACATGAATTATTATTTTGATCTAATCAAAATCGATAAATTAAAATAACCATTTTTTATTTATCATCAATTCACATTCGTCGTCCTAAATTGACATTTAGAAACGTGTCAGGGCAATACATGTGACATGAAATGTCACGTGGTATGACAACTAAACTTGTTTGTTTACTTTTAAACGGTAATCCTTCCGTCAATATGATTCGATCAATTATGAGATATGGATATATTCCAATCTCAATTATCTATCACTTATGAGTACAAATCATGGCCAAAGATTTCGTTATCAACTTAAGTGAATGAAATGTAGATCAAATTTCTTATATCTAAGAGTGACAAATCATCTATTGATTATTCACAACCTTCATATAATTCTTGACATACCCAAACAATGACGTATTAGTGGCCCTTGGCAGAGGAAAATCCAACATCACCAAAGTATTACTGTCTTCATATAAGACACTATGATAACCTCAAGTCAAACAACCAATTTCACTACCAAACGTTAGAGATTAACCATGGATACTCAGATATTTATCCATGTAGAATCTCTCCAATGGGTCTCCAATGTTTTGTTCTATAACAAAATATTCATGTGTTCATTTAAACGTCACCACACTTTAACTTGTGAGATCAGCTACTTAAGAATTACCACACATAATCGTCTATATGTAATAACGATATCTATTATTACTTATGACCATGAATGATTTAATATTCAATCATACGTAATTTGTATCTCACAATCACAACTCCTAGTTATTAACAAATTATCAAGACTCGAATCTATATATTCTATTATTTAATTTATTAGAATATTAATTTAGTTAAATAATAGATTTTTCATAAATGAAATGCATTGATTATATATTAAAAGTGTTTATATTTAAAGTTGATTGGAGTTAGCGCATAGCATTTACAAACTTTGAGTTTCACTTGTTCCAATCACTTATGTATCTAATATCATAAGAGTCTACATGACATCATGATTATGATGTGATAACTCTTTGCTAATGGATTTGTAATATTATCAATTGTGGGAACTCCCTCTTTCTTTATGTTATTTCATTGTATTATCTCTCCATTGAGATGATATCGTCTTAACATGTTTGGATCATTGATGAGGCATTAGTTCATTTCCTTGTGCGATGGCTCTATTGTGATCACAATACAAATGAATGAGATCAAACTACTCCAAATTCATTAATAAACTTCTTGATCTAAACTACAGCCTTTGTTGCTTCTAAAGTAAGTATATAACGCTTCTACTATTAAATCAACGGTTATTTTGTGCATGGAATCTTTTCAACACACCGTTTAAGAGTAAACCAATTTTTTGATTGGGATTTGCTATAATTCTAGTCTGACTAGAAGTTCGTATCAGTGTATCAATGAACTCTTAGATTGTTTTCTCCATATAAAATCTTAATAAGATTTTATCTATATAGATTGGGAAGGTCAACCAATTTTCTGGATCTATCTTTGTAGATCTAGCCACTTTGCCCATATCTTCCATGAAGAAATCCTTTAACAACCACAATTGAAACATAGAGACGTCGTTTTCTGTTAATAATATATCATCTACATATAATATTAAGAATATGATAATGCTCCCACTATGTTCTTGTAAACACGCGGATCGTCTTCATTTTTTATAAAATCAAACCTTTTGACTTTCTCATCAAATCAAAGATTCCAGCTCCAAGAGACTTACTTCAATACATAAATGGATTAATCAAGCTTGAATACCTTATAAGTATATTTGGATTCAAAACCTTCAAGTAGTTATACCTCTTGCAAGTTTCGGTTAAGAAATGCAATTTTAATATTCATTTGTTAGAACTCATAGTTATGGTATGCATCTATTGTAAGCAAAATCCAAATAGATTTTAGCGTGACTACAAGCTAAATGGTTTCATCAAAGTCAACTCATTGTCTTTATAACATTTTACTACTAGCCTTACTTTGTATGTATGGATGTTTCCATCCATGTTAATATATTTAGGTAAACCCATTTACAATCTATGATTTTTATCCTATCAAGCTGGTTGATGCATTGAGTTCATCTCGAAATCCATGGCCTTTTATGATCACTTTGAGTCAACACTTAGACTTTGTTTTTACATAACTAGTAGGTTCGTCATCCTTGATTAGTAATGCTAATCAGTAATCATGAATTTGTACTTTCT
Organism: Fraxinus ornus; assembly: GCA_903798235.1. Taxonomy (NCBI): domain Eukaryota; kingdom Viridiplantae; phylum Streptophyta; class Magnoliopsida; order Lamiales; family Oleaceae; genus Fraxinus; species Fraxinus ornus. Next base: position 2,284 of record CAIGRF010416191.1, on the reverse strand, counting down.
AGGTGGTTGATTATCCTACAAGATTTACACGGAGCTGACATGACCTCAAGATTCTCTATTTCTTGATCAAGAGTATGTCCCTTAATAGGTGTGGGATTAAACTCAGGTTCATCTATTTGGTCAACTATATCTGTCGATTCTCAAACTCCTTTAAGTTCTATTTTGCTCCCACTATCCTCTACTAGAATGAATTCTTTCTCTAGGAAGATGGTATGTCTCGAGACGAAGACTTTCTTTTCAATGAAATTATAAAATTGATATCCAATTACCTCTTTTGGATATCCCATAAATACGCCTTTATTGGATTTAGTTTCAAACTTATCCGACTCGGTGTGTCTTACATAAGTGTCACAACCTTAAACTTTAATACGAGATAAGTTGGACTTTCTGCCTTTCCATAACTCGTATGGAATTTTTTCAAACGATTTATACGGGACACGATTTAGTGTGTAGCATACGACAATTATTGCATGACCAAAAAATGAATTTGGAAGGCTGTATGGCTCGTTATTAATTGCACTATATCTAATTGTGTGAGATTCCTCATATTAGATACATCGTTATTTGCAGTGTATGTAGCAGCGTCCACTACGAGAGAATCACATTCTTTTTTAGATAATCTAAAATTATTCCTTTAGATATTATCCACTTTGATTTGATTTTAGTGTGAGAATACATTTACCTATTTGTTTCTCTTCTTCTAGCTTGAATTCCTTGAACTATTCTAGTGATAATTTTATCAAGTATACACGGCCATTTCTAAAATAGTCATTAGTAAATGTGATAAAATAAGAGAAGCCTTATCTAGTAGTAATTAACATGGGTTCATATACATCACTATATATTAGGTCCAATAATTGTGTAATTTTTTCACTTTTTCAAGTAAAGGGAGATTTGGTCTTTTTGCCAAACAGGCATGATTCGCATTTGTCAAGTAACTCAAAATCAGTTGACCCCAAATATACATTTCTATGTAATTTTGGAATTATAGTTTTCATTTATTCCAGATATAGATGTTATTCGGATTATCACTTTTATGCCTTTTAATTTCTATACTCATTACACAGTACTCGGAATTTAGAATATAAATGTGATTTTGTAATTTATCATAACCATTAGGATCTTATGAAGATAAAAGGAACAACAATAACATTAAAATAATTCATGTCCAAACATGAAATTTAAATTATGTTATCGGTAATGGTGTGAGCATAATTACATTTCTTTAAATGTAATACTAAGCCTAAAGGCTATGGCAAGAAGCACGCTTCTACTGGTAATGTAGCAACCCTTTCTCATTTTCGATGGATCAAGTTCTCCATTTTTGCCGTGATCTACTCCTATTTAGTTTCTGCATATTTATACAAATATGAGTTCTATATCTGGTATTTAATACCCAAGAAACTAATGAAGTAGACATAAGTCTTGTAATCTCTTTTACAGTGACCTTTCATTCCACAATAACATCAAGGTTCAAGGGTTATCAGACTTGATAATGTCCTTATTTGCTTTGATTGTTTTAGCCATATTAGATGCTTTTCCAAAGCCTCCTTTAGACTTCCTCTTAGTGCGCTTACATGGATCAAAGGCTAAAACTTGCCGACTACAAACTTAGATGTTGGGCTCAACAGTCTTATGCATGTTCAACAACTTAGTGAGTGTGAACTTGAGTTTATTTATGTTAAGTTCATAATAGAATGTGAATAGCTCTCTGGCAGATATTGTAGAACCAAGTCAATACTTGGTGTATGGTCAATGACTGAACTAAATTGAGACAACTTCTCAATATGGTCAACATCTTCAGTACATGAGCACTGGTTGAAGATCATTCTAACATTATGCACTGGTATAGTCACTAGAAAATCTCATATATTTTTGTACATAATTGTCCATCATTCAACTCATTGAGTTGAAAATCAAGAAAATTTGACTTGGTTATTGGCATCCAATATGCCTCTTAATTTATATGGTTACTTGATGCATGAGGATTCGAGTCAAACGAGGTAGAGCTGTCTGATAGTACGTTAATGGCGCTGAGATACCATGAGTTGGTAGATCAGCGCAAGATTGGCAAATAATTGGTGGTATTTCCTAATTGGGGCCATCTAAGGGGCATGTTTCGGTATTTTGGCCATAACTTTTGCTACGGTTGTCAAAATCACGCCCATGACCCTAATCCGAAAAGGTCTTTTCGGCACGCACGATTTGGTCACCCAGCTTTGCTCGGTGAGCGTCGATTTTGAATTCGAATTCAGCTATTTTCCTTTTCGAATCATCAATTTAA
>CAIGRF010416186.1:21277-41118 GCA_903798235.1 Fraxinus ornus | reverse complement strand
ATTTCCCTATTAGCCAATTCTACCCGTCCACTATTATGGGGGTGAAATTTTATGAAGACCCCATACTTTTTCATGAGTACTTCGAATGAATGGTTGCAAAAATGTGTGCCTTTATCACTAATGATAACACGTGGTGTGCCAAACCAAGACAAAACATTTTCTTTCAAAAATTTAACAATCGTTTTATTGTCATGAGCCCTACAAGCTAATACTTCTACCCATTTAGACACGCAATCAACTGCTACAATGATGTATAAATAACCAAAAGAGGTTGGAAAATGTCCCATAAAATTAATTCTCAAATAGTCAAATATTTCAATTACCAAAATGGGATTTAGGGACATCATGTTATGTCGGGACATAGCACCTAATTTTTGGCATCTTTCACAAGATCTACAGTATTCGTTAATGTCCTTAAATAAGGTAGGCCAGTAGAAACCACACTGTGGAATTTTCACAGCAGTCTTTTTTATAGAAAAGATGCTTGGGTATGACAAAAACTTAGCACACTAGGTATCTCCTCATTCGGAACACAACGTCTTAAAATTTGGTCGGGGTAGTATTTAAATAGACATTGATGATCACAATAAAAATTATGTACCTCAACCAAGAACTTCCTCATGTCATGTGCGCTCATCTCTTGGAATCTCACCTACAGCCAAATAATTCACAATGTGAGCAAACCATGGTAAAGAAGAGACATAAAACAAATTATCATCTGAAAATTCATATCTGATTGGCAATGTCTTTGAAAGTTAGCCTTGGTAGATGGTCGACTACCATATTCTCCACTCCCATGTGTTTAAAACGGGATTGATTTTCTTCATATGAAATTGTTGCAAGGGTTTTTGTGTTAGCGAGAAGTAATAAGCCTTGTGGAATAGTTGGAATTGGTAACGTCAAAATCAAGATGTTGAATGGGACGGTTAGAACACTTGGCCAGATTCGACATGTTCTAGGTATAAACAGAAATCTGATCTCTATGAGTAATCTTGAATCAAAAGGGTACAGGTATACCGGTGGAGGTAGAGTTCTAAAAATTAGCAAGGGTGCCCGAGTTATGTTAAGGAGGTAGAGAAAGTCCCAGTTATATGTGTTGGAAGGTTCAGCGATCACGGAGGAAGCATCTACGGCTTATGGTTTAGTAAGCGGTAACTCGGGTAGAGTTGGTTGTGATCGGGGTGTTCGTGGTGATTTGGACAATAATATTGGGAAACCTTCTAGTAGATCAGGTGGAGTTGGTTATAATCTTGTTGATCGTGTTGCTCATGGTGATTTGAGCAAGTTTGACAACTCAGGTGGAGTTAGGATTGCTTGTGGTGGTTCAAGTAGGTTTATTTACTCGACTGGAGCTGGAAATGAACGAGACGATTCAAGTAAGGATGGTGCGCAAGGTAGTTTTATTGGTATGTGGGACTTAGATATAGTTCACAATTATTGAGTATGCTAGGAAGGGGCATGGCGTGTCCGGATGGGGCCTGGGGTATCTAGTTGGGATATGGTGGAAGAGTTGGAGAATGACTTGAAGAGTGGAGATTTAATTCCTTGTTGTNTTGATAATTTAATAACAGCCCATTTGCAATTGTAATATAAACTTTACAACTTTCCTATATAATTTGTTAGGTTTTTGTAACAAAAATTCTATGTGATTTAGAAGTTTGTTGCATGAAAGAAACTTGTTTAATCTTGGTTTAGAAGTCCGAGTTGATTAGGAATCAAATTTCATGATATTTCGAGAGTTTGATTGAATTAAAGACTTTTTGAAATTGATGAATTAGTGTTTTGAAACACTTGGGACAGAGCCTAGGCGCTGGGAGAAGAAAACAATAAACAGAATGGCCAACGCTTGGGCACTACCGGTACGAGAAGAATCCTGTTTTGTTTTGATTTCTGACGTGATTTTGAACTCTACCTCATCCACAACTTCGAGATTCGGCTTCTATAAATACTCTATAAGGTATGGACACTTCATAAAGTGAAAAGACTGACTCAAAATAGATTATAACAATTAGATCATTATTGTATACATTAGAAACAAGAGAGAATTGTTTAAATTAGATTGAGAGGATCAAAATCTTGTAAGACAATTGTTTGTTTCTTGGTATAATAAATTCTCATCTTCCACAATTTTCTTGATTGTTGTGTGATCTATTAAATTTCATATTATCCATAATTTTCGTCTTTAATTATTTGGCCGGTTTCTCAACAAGTGATATCAAAATATTCTTCATATTGGGTTGGTTCATAACTGTCGGGGTCTCCCGCTCTTGATTGTTTGATATGAGTTTACTACGGAAAACGCATTTTTTCATTCATATGTATGGCAAAAACTGACAAATGGCTGCACTCTTTAGGTATATGACATACATGCCTTATAATCATATATCTTGCATTTCCTTGAGGCCATTCACTATTTGGATGTTAGTAACTATGAAATTAAATACCAGCATAAGGTAAAGAAAGAAAAAATATATATCTTGTGATATTTGGATATAAATACGAGGAATTTAAAACCTACTATATTTTCCATTGATTATTTCTATAATGAAGACTAGAGGAAAATAAGTTTTCGCAAGGATGCTATTTTCTTTTATTGGAAACTAAAAATTAATTTTATTGTGCTATATCTATACATTTTTTGCATTGTATAGTTATCATAGCGTTTTGTCAAATCAATGAAGTGATTCAAAGGAAACTTAGGAGAAATGACTTTTAGAGAGTTCCTCTAATAGCTTTTGGAAACTTTCCTCTATATATGGTGTGTTGCCCTGTAAGTGGTTTCTCAAATAATGCAGTGAAAGTTTACTTGATGAGGCCCCCGTCAATCCATTGGCTTGTGTCTAAGCATATGTTCGTGGATTAATAGTTGTGTTTATAACAGGTAGAAATGAGTTGTGAATAAGTGAATAGTACTCATGGATTTCACAAAGTTTCTTCTATTTTTTTTAATTATTTAAATTATCTGGTTTCTTTCTACTTTTTGATTGTTAAGGAAAAAAAGTTTGTTGGAATAGTTTATTTTTCCAAATAGTCCTTTTTTTTTTCTTTCACTTCTAGAATGTTCTTATTGTTCCTTTTGAATATGAATGTCTAAATCTTTGTTTGTTATACCCCCGACATCCATATTTAGTTGTTTTTGCAGAACGCCATCTCAAAGTTAAGCAATCTCCTCTTTTTATTTGTTTATTTATTTTTTGCTTTGGTTCATTTTGTTCTTTAATCTTTTACTATCTTAACAAAATTATGTGCATTTTATTAATAGCCAATATATAATGGCTATATTATCTCCGTGCATTATATCGATAGATCATTTCAAATGTTCGTTTAATGGCCTGATAGAGTAAGTCCATTAATACTAGCTATAGTTGGCTTCCGTTTGTATTTGTGATTAAAAATTGTTCAGTTTTGTACTGTTTTTTGTTTTGCAGCCCTTTCCCGTCTGCGTTTTGTAATAGTTTGGTGGGCCATTTTGCCAAAAGGGTAATTGCTAGTTGAAAATAATACACATTCATGAAATAATGAAAGAAATTAATGTGGAAGGAATATGTTTCTTTGATTTTAAAAATGCAATTCTTATGGTATGATGGTTTTTACTCAAAAGGTAGTCAGGTAAGTCTCCGTTTTTGTGCTTTTTCAAAGACTTTTTTCAGTTTTTTTTTATGAAAATTGTCATGGTACTCCAGGAGGTGGATGTACTCTCGAAAGTAGTGTGGCAGACGCCTTAACTGACTACATGTCTATTAGCAGTTGAATATTACTTATAAATATGTTTACGCTTCTGTACAAAGTCGATGTGGGACAATGTTGATGATGGTTATCATGTTATCGAACAGCAGGCTTAGCTGTTGTCAACTCCTCCACTGCAATATGCCTAGTTCCTGGTTCTTGATTGATACTAGTTAACTGTGGAAAAACACTTTCGCATTAATATGCGTACCAGAAATAACTTGTGGGTTAGCATTTGTGGTATACAGTCATACATGTCGTTTTTAATAATCAAATCTTGTGCCTTACTGGCCATTCTATATTTGCTGGATCTCATATCTGTTGCTTAAATGTGCAGCAACTTCCTTTTATGATTGGAGGCTTGGAGCGTGCGTCAAGATTCGAGTAATCAAGCACACTCGAGAAGGCTAGAACAGTCAATATCTTTCATTTCAATGTAAAGATTAACTTATCTAATAGGTTGATATTCCCATAAATCATCCCTTTCGTGAAGTGGTGCCTAGAAAATTTTGGAAAAAGGTGTCAAAGTGTGCCTGAAATAGAGTTTTGCAATCTATCTTGGATGAATCTAGAACATCAGTTTTGCAAAAATGAAGTTTCATAAAACCAAATTGAAGAACTTTGTTTTCCCTCTTGGTTGTCTACATTTTTGTTCATACTTTTTAACAGAAGTCCAGTATGAATTTACGTCATTTCTTGTACATGAAACTTAAGTTTCAGTTTTTTTTTTTTTTTTAGGAGCATGATTACACTGTCTGAATCATAACTTATGTGCAATTTCACTCATTCTTTAGATTAGACTTGAGTTCCTTCGTCAGGACGCAACCCAATTTGAGACTCAGATGAAGGGATGAAAGATTAGAGGTGTTTTAACAGCCTCTTTCCTGGCACGTTTTGAGGATTTTCATCTAATTTTACTAGTCAAAATTTGGTCGAGAAGTTGTCAAATATTGTCTTTAAAATGAGAGTACTTTGATTATTTCTCATTTCTTACATGGTAATTCAAAATGGATTTTTCTAATGATGAGTCAAATCAATTTCTGGATAAAAGGATTTCGAATATGCCGAGGTGACCGAAAATGCTTGACCAAAGGGGTGACCGACCCTCACATGGTGTGTGGGTCCCAAGTGATTAAAATATCGTCCGGCCTCCGAGGTGTGTCTATTAGGTCATCCCTTATGTCAACCTCCATGTTATCATAGCAAGGTCCGATTTGGATTTTAGATGGAAACCCAGTACAAACACATCTAATTTGAACAGATTGAATCAAGTTGTCGACAAATGGCAGGACCAACTTGTATATGGTTCTCCACCAGCTAACGGTGGTTCCAGTTCGTTTCTTGCAAGAAAAAATGTGAGAAGCATAGTTATGTACATAGTCGGAGCTGAGTTACTACTCAACACTCGTTCACTTGATAATGTTTCATAAAAGAAAGTCTACAACCACATAGATGCCTATCTCTAGTGCCGATACTTATGAACTATATTAAGGAAAAAAAAAACAAGTGTTATTTTTTATGGTATCATATCGTTTACATCTAATTCATGGAATCGTAATAACAATAGACATCACATTGTTACCACGGCACATTACCTTGATATATAGTTGTTATAAAAATAAAATAAAATTAAAGGATTACTGCTTTTATATTAATGGAATATCCTCACCATACCCAAAATATATTTTTAGTTTTAAATTCTATTGTAGAAGAATATGATTTTAGTTATTAAGTTCCAAACTTTTACTTTTGACAATCCTCGTGTGAATAAAGTTGTCAATGAGAAATTAATTAGGGACCCAACTTTGAATGTTTATATGTGGAGAATGGCTTACTAGAAAGAACATTTTTCACTGATTATAAAAGTGAGTAGTATGAATTTTTTTTGACTCATCATTAGCATTTTCTATTTGGAATTTTTTTTGAAAATTTTCTATGGCGCTATGAACGCATGTGATCGGTGTTTACTATGCTACCTCTCCACTAGNTTTATTTATTATTTTTATTTTATTTTATTTATTATTTTTCTTTTTTGCTTTACAAATACTTTTTATACATATAAAAGGTTTCAAATTTTTCACAAAACAATGCATGTCATGGAGTTAAAATTTTAAAAAAATTGGGAGGATTTGCACTTGTTATTCAATCTAGCCAAGCAATGAACCCTCGATTTAACTTAGTGGGCACCAAAGTTTTGTTACTCCAAATTTCATAGAAAATGACTTTCAAAAATCTAATAACAGGACTTTTTTTTCTAAAAAAAAAAAAAGAAATCTTTTATAGCAAATGTATAATCACTATGATTATACATTAAGGTCGAAGAAGTCCTACATCCCACGATCAAATCCAAATAGATAGTGCAGTTTATTTAGATGATTAATGGGTTCTACTCGATTATCGCATGTTCGGTTCTAGTGTTACAGATCTTAAAATACACCTGAATTATCTAGTATTTTGCTATGGACATTCGTAGTGTTTTACAACCAAATGGTTAATTTGGTTTTGGTTTGGATATTCTATCATGGTGGAGGTGTGACAAAGGGCATTGTCCATTGTTATCATACATTGTGCGTGATCTACTAACATCTTCAATTTCTACGTAGATTGATGTATATTCTTAGTTTGGATATGAGAATTATGTCCGACGAATGATCAAAATTAGAAGAATATTGTAGTGTCTAATATTCTTGAAGGACCAGTGAGACGGAGAACTCCATAGTACATTGGCCAAAGATTACCAACAGCTCATATCTTAAAAAAAATAATTACAAAGGTTTGTAAATGTTAGTTACTTAATTATTTTCAATATTTTCTAATTATTTTAAAAAAATTCTACACTTAATATTTTGTGCACGTACAATTTTAGCTCCGCCTACTTTTAATGAAGTAGGTCATAAACTAGAAAAAAAGAGGAGGGTTGTAGACTTTAAAATTCATATATTGTATTTATCTTAATATTTTTGTTGTTGCTGCCGCTGCTGTTGTTTTTGTTGTTGTAACTTTGTAACGATGTATTTTTAGTTTATCGTACAAATAATGTATTTGTCATATTTCCATCTCCACATTCGTTAAAGGTACACAGTGAAGATTTTTTTGGATAAATTTCAGATATTAGATCAACCTGTTCGAGGGTCAAGCCGAGCTTAGGCCATCACGAGCTAGGCTCGACTCAGCTTTTGGGCTCAAAAGCCCGAGTTTGCCTATGATATGAGTCGGTCTGAGCTTAGGGTCGTGGTCGGGCTTGATTTAGTTCTTTGTCATCCCTACTCATATCCACTCTAAAATTGTTGGGTTGTATGCCAAAAAAAGTATGAGTTTTGTTGTAATAAATTTTAATTATCAATTAATAAAATATACTTCGATAGAACCTATATTTTGATCAAGAACTGGTTAAGTTCATGGTCTATGAACATGGCTGGCACCTTGTGCTGATATTGTCATAGCGTCAGTAATTCCACCAATTGGGATGAAAATTTTGTCCTAATAGTAGAATAGGGTTTTTTTTTTTTTTTTTATGTAATAACATTAATGCATTCAGGGTGAAATGAATTGGACCGCGACTAAGAATTTAATTCTATAGCATAATTGTTCGAAGAATTAATTCCACGTAACCACAATAAGGATTACTTAAATATTATGTGGAATAATTGACACAATTCTTGAGCTAATGATGTATCAATGAGTGACATCATTTAACATGGTCAAATACCTCGGTGTTATCACCCTAAGACATAAGAACAGTGTCGTGTGTGTGGCTTAGAGAGAGGTTGTTAATCTAGTCTAAAGTTCATTTCCTAGTTCTAGTCATTGGGTTTTGGGTATTTGGTTGTGATGCCCACTCGTCGGTGTTGTCCATTTTTGAATAATATTGAAGAAAACTTGAATGTTAGAAGCATAAAGAATTTAAAATGCAGGATGGGATATGATCGTATTCAAGAATCAAGAATAAAACCAAAACGAGATTATGTTCGGTATGCTCTGCTTAGACTTTTAAACATTTACAATGCATATTAAACTTCTAGCTAGACTTAACTATGAACAAAGTAATTAGAATTTCATTATACTCCAATTATGAGATAAGATAATCAACAAATTAGCTCATTTTGCTAGTATAAGTCTTCTAAAGTTTTCTAAGATACGAACGGCTAGTTTTAGAGTGAAATCAAGATCCGGTGACCCAAAATGACATGTTGTTTTACATTGTTGGACGCCGTTTCAACTATTTTTGTATTCGTTTCACTTTATCTTTATTCGTATCTATATTAAAATGAACCAACACATGTTTTTACTATATTTTAATATCAAGATCAATACAAAATTCATCCAATAGTGATCAACACTACTATTTCGTGAGTAAAATACACTATACTTCACTACGAACAAGGTAAGTAACCTAGATTTCATTGTATTCTAATTATGAGACTAGATAGTCATCAAATTAGCTCGTTTAACTTATATAAGTGTTCTAAGATGTTTAAAAATATGATCAAATATTTTGGAGTGAATCCAAAATAACATGTTGTCATTTTAAACGGCGAGGTATCATTTTAGCTTATTTCGTGTCCATTTTATTTTATTTACACTCGTATTTACATGAAAAAGAATGATGTAATTTTTTATTCCATTTGGAAACCACGATGCATACAAAGTTCACGCGATAGTGACCAATAAGTAAACTATACTAGACTTCACTGTGAACTAAGTCAAGTAACTCAAATTCAATTATATTTCAATTATGACAAATTATAAGATGCTTAATAAGTTTGTTTGTTTAACTTCTACAAGTCTTCTATGATGTTTCAAAACATGATTGACTAGTTTGGAGTGAAATCGAAATGCCATGACCCAAAATAACGTGTTGCCAATTTATACAATTGGGTACCGTTTCAACTAATTTTCATTTCTGTTTCAATTTATTTTCAGACGTATCCACATGAAAATAAGCGAATACTATATTTTGTCACCAAAGTCCACATAACATTCACGCAATAGTGACCAATAATATTATTTCTTGAGTAAATTATATTAGACTTCATTATGAATGAAGGTAAGCAATTGAAGTTTCATTATAATCCAATTATGAGATAAGATACTCAACAAATTAGTTCATTTAGCTTGACAAATTTTCTAATATGTTTCGAAATATGACACACTAGTTTTGAAGTAAAATTGAGATCCCTTGACCCAAAGGACATGCTGTCATTTTAATGACTAGGTATGATTTCAATTAATTTCATGCATGTTCCCTCGTACGATCATAAAAATAATGAAGATACATTTTCACTATATTTGGATCTCACAATCGATACAGAATTCACACGATAATAGCTAGTACACGTCTTGTGAGTAAACTACCACAACACATTCATTGATAATTTTTTTTGTAGCATGTTTGTTTGACTTTATATTTCATTTTATAATCATAAAATTGAATGAAGACACATTCTCACTATCTCTAGACACCAACAAAATGCACACTATAATGACCAACATGCGTATGTCGTGAGCACCTACACTACATTAGGAACGGAGTTAACTCAAATTCTATTAACTCAAAATATAAAAAAATGCTTCAAAAAACTGACAAGCAATTATATCCATGATATTCTAATTGCCGGATTTCTTGTTATTGAAAGTTTTGGTGGTTGATGTGGGAAGTATTGGAGTGAACATGGTAGGCCATTCTTGTTATGCGGGGTCTAATTTTCGGAACTACATAAACAGCAGTGTGCCATTCTCCCCTTACAAATCTTCAAGAAACCTCATGAGTTTGACCAAACTCTTCACAACAACACACCAAAACACATCTCGACATAGTAAGAAGAAAACAACTAATAAGCATACAAATTGAAATTTGCAGGTTGCTTATGCTTCTTAAATGGGAATATATGAAACCTCCATACATGAGGATATCCAACAAGGAAAATTGAGTGCTACAAGTTCGAGTGCACAAAAACATATTGTAATATTGATTATCTTCTATATATATAAAGTGTATACTCCAATTATGAGATAAGATAATCAACAAATTAGCTCATTTTGCTAGTATAAGTCTTCTAAAGTTTTCTAAGATACGAACGGCTAGTTTTAGAGTGAAATCAAGATCCGGTGACCCAAAATGACATGTTGTTTTACATTGTTGGACGCCGTTTCAACTATTTTTGTATTCGTTTCACTTTATCTTTATTCGTATCTATATTAAAATGAACCAACACATGTTTTTACTATATTTTAATATCAAGATCAATACAAAATTCATCCAATAGTGATCAACACTACTATTTCGTGAGTAAAATACACTATACTTCACTACGAACAAGGTAAGTAACCTAGATTTCATTGTATTCTAATTATGAGACTAGATAGTCATCAAATTAGCTCGTTTAACTTATATAAGTGTTCTAAGATGTTTAAAAATATGATCAAATATTTTGGAGTGAATCCAAAATAACATGTTGTCATTTTAAACGGCGAGGTATCATTTTAGCTTATTTCGTGTCCATTTTATTTTATTTACACTCGTATTTACATGAAAAAGAATGATGTAATTTTTTATTCTATTTGGACACCACGATGCATACAAAGTTCACGCGATAGTGACCAATAAGTAAACTATACTAGACTTCACTGTGAACTAAGTCAAGTAACTCAAATTCCATTATATTTCAATTATGACAAATCATAAGACGCTTAATAAGTTTGTTTGTTTAACTTCTACAAGTCTTCTATGATGTTTCAAAACATGATTGACTAGTTTGGAGTGAAATCGAAATGCCATGACCCAAAATAACGTGTTGCCAATTTAAACAACTGGGTACCGTTTCAACTAATTTTCATGTCTGTTTCAATTTATTTTCAGACGTATCCACATGAAAATGAGCGAATACTATATTTTTGTCACCAAAGTCCACATAACATTCACGCAATAGTGACCAATAATATTATTTCTTGAGTAAATTATATTAGACTTCATTATGAATGAAGGTAAGCAATTGAAGTTTCATTATAATCCAATTATGAGATAAGATATTCAACAAATTAGTTCATTTAGCTTGACAAATTTTCTAATGTTTCAAAATATGACACACTAGTTTTGAAGTAAAATTGAGATCCCTTGACCCAAAGGACATGCTGTCATTTTAATGACTAGGTATGATTTCAATGAATTTCATGCATGTTCCCTCGTATGATCATAAAAATAATGAAGATACGTTTTCACTATATTTGGATCTCACAATCGATACAGAATTCACACGATAATAGCCAGCACACGTCTTGTGAGTAAACTACCACAACACATTCATTGATAATTTTTTGTGTAGCATGTTTTTTTGACTTTATATTTCATTTTATAATCATAAAATTGAATGAAGACACATTCTCACTATCTCTAGACACCACAAGCGATACAAAATGCACACTATAATGACCAACATGCGTATGTCGTGAGCACCTACACTACATTAGGAACGGAGTTAACTCAAATTCTAATAACTCGAAATAAAAAAAAAATGCTTCAAAAAACTGACAAGCAATTATATCCATGATCTTTACAGTATTGGAGTGAACATGGTAGTCCATTCTGGTTATGCAGGGTCTCATTTTCGGAACTACATAAACGGCAGTGTGCCATTCTCCCCTTACAAATCTTCAAGAAACCTCATGAGTATGACCAAACTCTTCACAACAACACACCAAAACATATCTCGACATAGTAAGAAGAAAACAACTAATAAGCATACAAATTGAAATTTGCAAGTTGCTTATGCTTCTTAAATGGGAATATATGAAACCTCCATACATGAGGATATCCAACAAGGAAAATTGAGTGCTACAAGTTCAAGTGCACAAAAACATATTGTAATATTGATTATAGTTATAAAAGATGTTCCACTGAAGCAATTAATAAGAATAGTTTTTGAAGGATTGACCTAATCAAAAACCGTCAGCTCTCTATAAAATTTGTACAAAACTTTCCAAGTCAAAACACCATGTAAGTAGTAAACTAGTATGTAGGGAAACATTTGCAAAAATAGTACTAATGCAGATCATAATACTATTTATGCATCTGTTCAAGCATATAAGTTTTTTAATAGAAACCAACATTAGAAAGTTAGCCATGTATACAATAGTGGTAGAAAAAAAGCATCCAGAATGTCTAGGCAAATGAAAAGGTCAATGTTAACTATTTCTCACCCTTGTGATAAAAACAACGAACATCTTCTGTTGACCCCCAAAAATATACCTCCAACATGGCTAACAGATTCCAGGGCTTCTCACGTCCACGCAAGCTTAATTTCTACACAATTGGACAAACTATTAGCTATGTCTGTGCGTGTGCGTGCGTGTGTGTGTGTGTGGAGAGCTTTAGACGTGAACCTCCAATGTAAAAAGAGGGCCGGCCTTGAGGAGTGATAGATGCAACGGTGATATGACAAAGTTATAACGTGAGAGTCTAAACCTGCATTACCTTGAAATGACTCTAAGTGTGAGCTTTTATGGTAGAACAATTATGAGTAAAAGTCATTGGATGAAGAGACACGTGACCTCATCCTAACAGTTGTGATCTCTTATCATAGACATAAATCAATCATTCTTAGGTCATGCTACATTAATGTTGTAAAGGATTGGAAGCCCTAGGTCTAACATGTAATGTTAGACTTGATTGTTTTGATTGAGTAGAGCTGCCGATTCAGTGAGTTGTCACATCATCCACTTGATAAAAATCTTGTATGAAAATTTTCTCTAAAAAGCCTCTGCCTCTCTCACCTCATCCATGAGGGCTTAGCTCCCCATGGGGGTTTGACCAAATTGTCACATAGGCAAGATGACGTAGAGTGTAGGCCTTAATTCACTTATAGTGTAGTTACCATTTGGCCATACTTAAAACTTCATTGGAAAAGGCGTAACAATAGTCCCTCAAATTTAAGTATGAATATTTATATAAAGCGTGGACTTTGAATGTACAATATGAGTAAATTTTTGAAGCAGTTTGTGAACTTAATTTAACACAATACTCTTATATTTCGGCAAGCTTTTGGTAAAGATGAAGCATGTGATAAGGGTGAATTGAACTTGGTCGAAGCCTTTTGCATAAGGGAGAGCCCCTTTGGGAAAAGGCAATCGTTGATAAGGCTGAATTGAAGTAAAGAGGGTAGCTCTTTTGTACAAGGGCTTCCTCTATAGTGTTTGATACATCTATAAAAGGGGGTTAATGCTCTAAGGTAACGAGTTGTGGCTCTCTTTGGGATGCATCACACTTGTTCTTGATGAGACAATTTTATCTTTTTGCAAGGGGATGGCTCTTCCTTGCAAATGCTTTTTCCAAGGTTTTTGATATATCCATGGAATGGGTTAATCCTCTAAGGCAACAAGTCGTGGCTTTCTGTGGGATGCATCACACTTGTCCTTGATGAGACTATTTTACCTCATTGCAAAGGGATGGTTCTTCTTTGCAAGGGCTTCCTCTATGGTATTTGATTCATCTATGGAAGGGATATATCCTCTAAGACAACAAGTTGTGGTTCTCTGTAAGATACATCACACTTGTTTTTTATGAAACTATTTTACCTCCTTGCAAGGTATTCTTCCATCCATAGAAGGGGTTTTATATAGTCGAAACACAAATATATAGTCAAGATGAAGCCTTGCATGGTGGAGGCGCTGATGCATAGGTAGGATGAGGCATTGCATTACGGAGTCCCATCTTTCAGGGGTAGGGCCTATTAATTCATCGAGTATGACCCCTCCTTCAATATAAAAAGAGGGTCAGTTTTGGGGAGTGATAGATAAAACGATGATATGATAAAATTATAGCTTAAAAGTTTAAACTTGCATTACCTTAAAATTGTACTAAATATGAGCTTTTACAGTAGAAAATGATGAGTAAGAATCATTGGATAAAGAGACGTGTGGCCTCATCCTAGCGATTAAGGCCTCTTATCATATACATCAATTAATCATTCCTACGCCATACTGCATTTAATGTTGTGACAGATGGCAGCCCTAGGCCTGACATGTAAGGCTAGACTTGACTTGTTTTGATTGTGTAGAGCCGTATATTCAGTAAGTTGTCACATCATCCACTTAATACAAGATCTTGTATGAAGATCTTCTCTAAAACGCCTTTACATCTATAACCCCATCCATGAGGGCTCAGCTCTCCATGAGGGTTCGGCCAAATTGGGGTTCGGCCATGGGGTTCGGCCAAATTGTCACATGGGCAGAATGATGTGGAGTGCGGGCCTTGGTTTACTTGTTGTACCACTTGGTCATGATTAGAACTTCGTTGGAAGAGGCGTAACATCTTCCGTTCTAACATAACGCTTTATCGTCAAAATAAATCTGTCTACCCCATAAATATTAGAAACACAATCCCAAGGCGGTGTACATTGAATTTGTAATTTATACTATCAATGTTCTTGAAACACTTTTGAGTTACCTACAGTTTTTTAACTTATATCCACTTTAGTTTCTGAAAATCTCTGTGTCAACCTTATTAGTATGGTAATTTGGGAAACAAGGGATGCAGATGGGCCTTCCTAGTGGTAGGGAAAAGTTATCAATTATATAAAATAAATACTGCAAGGCCGAGGTACTTAGAAGCTAGTAATTGGCAAGATAAGTGGGCAAGTGGAATTATCAAAATAGCAAAGTGGAGCCCCTCAGCAGCAATAACTGAGCCAGTTGACTATCGCAAAGCTGATATTTGTGAATTAGAGCCCTGCTACGTGTACACGGGCCTACTGCACCCCTCACAATATGGGGCATATTATTTTATTAGGGCGTGGGCCCCTCCCCTCATGTGAGGAGAGTGTAAACAGGCGGGTAAACGGGCAGATACGTTTAGAAAAATCCTGTGAATTAAGATCTTTGCTGGGCT
Organism: Fraxinus ornus; assembly: GCA_903798235.1. Classification (NCBI taxonomy): domain Eukaryota; kingdom Viridiplantae; phylum Streptophyta; class Magnoliopsida; order Lamiales; family Oleaceae; genus Fraxinus; species Fraxinus ornus. The sequence continues at coordinate 26,510 of CAIGRF010416186.1, read as the reverse complement.
TTCTCTCAATTTAAAACTCGAATCCTGAAATAGCCACACTATCAATATCAACAACCTAAAAATAGAACAATCAATAGTCATTTCACAGATATCATTTAACACAGAAAGTCAATTCAATTTAGAATTCACACATACAGATCAATGTACATCAAAAATATTAATGGACATAGCAAGGTCCATAATGGTTTACATAATCACCAAATATGAAAATTACAAAATACCATGTATTTAAAGATCACTTTGCAAAAATCAGGTACAAACTTTAATTAAGCAAAAATCAGGTACTATAATTAACCCTAAATCAGTTTCCTCAATACCGTCTCCCAAACCCTTTCTCTCTTTCTTCCAAGCCCTCTCTCTCTCTATACCTCTCGTCTCTCTCCACCCAAGATGGAGATACGTCGACACTCTTCTATCCCTCTTCTCCCCTCGGTCCAGCGAAACACACGCTGCTGCAGATCAGGATCGATCGAGGCCTCTCTTCTCCATTCAGTCCGATCTACAACAGCGAAGCGGTGCCACGAAGCGGAGCAGTGGCGGTCTGGCGATCTGCAACGATGATCTTCAATAGCGAAGCGGAGCCTCTGCATGTGCCACGAAGCGGAGCAGTAGCGGCCTGTACAGCGAAACGGTGGCGACGGTTGTACGTTCGATGATAGTGTGGCGATGCAGGTGGCGTTGGAGACGCTTTTCAGATCGACGCTGTGAGATATATATGTGGTTGGATGTGGTGGATTTGGCGGTGATGGAGGTGTTAGCTGTAGGTTGGTTGTTTTGTGATTTTCAGATTGGTTTAGGGTTTTTAGATGGTGTTTTTTTAGGTGTTGGTGGTGGCGATTTTCAGATCCAGGGTGGTGATGTGCATTGGTGTCATCCTCTCTCAACGGCAGAGGTTGTTGGTGGCGGCTGCTGCCGCGGTGGTGGAGTGGGACGAACCATGTAGCGGCTGCGGTGGTGGTGGATCTTGGTGATGGTGGTGTTTTGTGCGGCGAGTATTTAACTGTGGTGGCGGATCTGGTGGTTTTGGAAATGACGGTGTTATTACGGTTGTCGGGTGTTTGGGTGGTGACAGTTTGTTGGTGGTGGCGCCGTGGAGTGGCGGCTTTCATCGTTGGTGGTGGTGGTGGTGTGGCGTTGGTGCTTTTGTAGTGGTGTCGAGGTGAGGGTGGTCGCAAGTGGCGATGGTATATGAACCACTATTTGGCGTATGTGACCAAAATTCGATAATCTGTGACTAAAAGTATAATCCGTGACCAACCATTTTGTTACATGTGACCTAAAAATTATATAATATGTGACCGTGAAAAAATCTGTGACCAATTAATTTGAAATATGTGACCGTGTGACCTACTAGTTTTAATCTGTGACTAACTAATTTTGAAATATGTGACCAACGAAATAATTGTGACCTACAAAATTTTTGAACTGTGACCATAAATAATCTGTGACGTATAAAAATTATTATTTGTGATTGAAAAATAATATGTGATTAACTAAATTGTAAATCTGTGACCGGAATGGTCGCCGGAATAATTGCCGGAATTGGAGTAATCGTCGGAACGATCGCCGGAAAAGAGTGGTGGTTGGAATGATCGCCAGAATAGTCTCGGGAGCAGTAGGGGTGGTGCAGGTCGAGTGGGTTTATTATATTATATTATATTAGAATTAAAAAAAAATATCTAATTTTTGAATTTTTAAACTACAAACCTGATTTGTGAATTTAGAAACTTAAACACCTTATTTTTTATTTTTTCCCTTGCCAAATGGCACCCCCCCACGAGTTCAAGATTTCAAGCTGCAAAGTTTCCAACATAGATCTCAAAATAATCATTCTCAAAAATGGCAACACCAGCTATGTAATTGCAAATTTTAACATGGACAGAACATAAAGTTCAAAAAATTTAAAGAATTTATACAAAAATAATCATACAAATTTTGAAAAGTTGAAATAACAATGAACTCTTAATGTGTTGGATGATTTCCAAGATTGATGATATCTAGAGAGAATAACAAATGCATATAATTATAGTTTGAGAGAGAGAAACTGAAACTTTGATGGATAGGGACAAGGAAGAGAGGCGAAGAATTGAAAGTCTCACAGTCTCTGTTTTACGTCTCTCTTTCTCTCTATCTATAATATTGCAATTTAATCTGTTCTCTTCCAAACGGGAGCTCACCTGCCGAGTTTTGAAAATTAACGATAAGTTTCGAACCACCTTTAACCTTCTTCACAACACCTATTCATCACCCATCCCTGTAGTAGGCATCAACAACGTCGTTCACTTCAAAACCCTCCACAATCTCCGACAATGATGATGTCAACATCACAAACTTCAAATTAATAAACTTCTGCAGCAAATCAGACCCATTATCATATGCTAACAGACACTGATATTTTACATACAATGGTGTAATACAAGCAGGTCCAAGAAGAATGATGAATGAGACATGATTTTGAATTCGACTGGAAAGTTTTGATTTGGGGAATAGTCTCTATAGTGTTGATTTTTGGGGTACTTACATAAATTTCCTTACTTTTGGGATTATTTTGAAAAGTCACGAGAAATATAGATTAAAAGCTCAATAAACACGTAATATTCACGGTGCTGACCAGAGAAACCAATCAGCAGTTCAAGTTTCCCACTCTTCCAAGCTTCAAATCATCGAAGAGAAATATCCAATTAAAAAAAAAAAAAAGGGAAAGAACAATTTCTACTTTTTGCGATTTCATTTTACTCGTAAAAGTAAATTTCTTCAATAAATTCCCAATGCTGTTAAGTTTCTTTAATTTCAAATCGGAGAAGAAGAAAATATGATGTGTATTAAGAGATTCTCAGGATTTTTCTCCGTGGCAATGGTGATGATTGTACTCTCCTTCTTAACAATTCTTCCGTCAGATTGAATCTTCCTCAAATTCTCCTTTCGAAAGGCTCCCGCATTTCACAATGCCGTAGTTTCCCAACAGTTGGGAAGTTAGGCGTTTGCGATCCCTCTCTTGCACATGTCGACGTTGAATATTTACAGTGTTCGATCGCTACGGTTCATTCAATTATGCAGCATTAAAAAAGTCCATTAAGTCTTAGAAAGCTTCTGCCAGTCTAATTTCCAGCAATTCATGCACAAGCTATGGTCAAAATGTTTTCTCTTAGTTGGAAAATGGAACTATACCTTGATTTGACTTGTGCATCTCCTTGTTAATCTTCTCTCTATTGTTCCTTGAATTTGTAGTAGCATTGATAGCAACATTGAATTTAGAAGTGCCATTTAGCTTCATCTCTAAAGATAAGGTAGGATTCCTTCAAAGATTTCCCCCTTACTTTGGGGGCAAAAATTTGTCTTTTTTCACAAAAAATAAAGGTTTTAGACTAAAAAAAATGGGAAAGTTTTGAATTTTAATGGACATAATCATTGAAAGGTTTGAATTGTATTGACTAAATATCAACAAAAAATTAAATTAAGTTGCATGTAAAGTGTTTTTGAAAATATATATACAAATATGAGAATGAGAAAAATGTGATATTCTCTTTTATTTCTTTTAAAAAAGATCGGAGTCTATCTTATGTGAATTATTTTGAATCAATTAAAGAGACGCACACGTGTGTTTCTAAAAATTTAAATATGAATATGAAATCATTATTTTAAAACAAAATGTGGGATAGCTTTATTCAACCTTAGCATATGAATTAACATCTTTCTCACTTTTAGAAGTGACAAGCTTTTAGTTATGTCGTCGAGTCGAGTCGAGTTTGAGTCAAAAAAAAAAAAAACTCGAGCTCGGCTCGTGCTTTTTTTGGCCCAAGCCGAGCTGAGCAAAGCCCGGTCAAAAAATGAGGCTCAGCCCTAGCCTTAGCGAGCAGGGCCGAGCTCGAATCAAGCCGGCTTGATTTTTTTTATTTTTTATTTTTAAATATCAAAGGCTTTGCTGCTGCTAGATTTCTAGCCGCCTGCAAAAGGCAGAACGCTGCCTTTGCAGGCAGCTAGAAATATGAGGCAACACTTTTAAAAATTTTAAATTTAATTTTTTTTTCAATTGTGGGCAGGCTCGCCCGAGCCACGGGCCCACCTAGGCTCGAGCCAACTTCTCAAAATGGGGCTCGGCCCCAGCGGGGCCAAACTAGGGCTTTTTTCGGGTCGAGCCGGAGTCACCGGTCTTTTTTGCAATCCCTACATACTTTGTCACTTAATTTGGTGGAATTTAGAAGTGACATACTTTGTTATTTTTTTTCACACTATTTCACTTGTATTCGTTTGTGGATATAGATAAAATTAACATCTTTATTGATTATGGAGACAAATTAGAACAAGATAATGAATATAAAAGTTACAAAATGATTAAAATTGTTATCCCAATAGAATACAAAAATTGTTAGAACGTAAATTTCATTTTTTAAAAAAGTGACTTTTTTAAGAAGCTAAAGTTTTGACATTATTAAAAGAGACTAAGTTGTCATTATTGTCGTTGATATGTAATTAATCAGCAAAACAACTGATGTATCCTTATATATACATATAAGCTAAATTTGATCACAATTTTATGAAATTTCAAAGTGACATGCCATGTCACTTTTTTAAGGAGTTTGTGTATCATTGCTAAAAAATATTATGTCACTCTTCATATATATCATGTCCATTCAATCAATATTCCGGTGATATTATTAACTTTCAATCCTATAAAAAGGATAAAAGAAAGGCTGTTAAATAAAAATGACATAATTTTTTTTTTAAAAAATAACAAATATTAAAAAAGTGACAAAATCAATTGGTGGGCCTTTTTGAGCTTTCGAAGTTTTGGTCTTAATCAATATGAGAATTCATAGTTCTAATCAGTTTAAGGGTATTAATCTAATATTTTATTGTCTTAGTATTGTGTAGAGGTGTCAATTCGGGTGGTCCGGACCGGGTCGGCCTGCCAACATATGAGCCCGATAACGACCCGCGTGAAAAAAAGCCTGCTTGCTACAGGTTCCGGGCCGGTTCCGAGTTGGCCCACAATTTTGAACTACAACCCAGGCCACCCGCTGACCCATCCGGGTTTGGCCCGTATGATTGTATAAATAAAATTATAAAAAGGGAAAAATTCATGGATCATGTATTTACTTTACCAAAATCAAAAATCATATCCCTAAGTTTAAAGTTGCAAAAATCAGGTTTTTTTTTTAATTAATTAATTATATTTCACAATTATTGTATTAAATTAAATATTTAATTGTAATATAATATAATTGACCCACCC
>CAIGRF010416186.1:0-18631 GCA_903798235.1 Fraxinus ornus | reverse complement strand
TGAATTATTTATAACTTATCAAAGTTAAATATAATTTAAACAAATAACAACTAAAAGCAGTTCTAATTACTATAGTCAAATATTTATAGCATAATAAGTACATCCCAACTAGGTTGGTACCTACTTTTACTATAACTTATAGTTTAAGTACATTCCAACTAGGTTGATACCTAATTTTACTATAATTTATAGTTTAAGTACATCCCAACTAGGTTGGCACATACTTAACTATAATATTTAATTTAATTTTTTTTCCACGGGCCGTGGTTAACCGCGGGCCCGTGAAGGTGAAACCTGCGAAGCCTGCGGGTCACACCTTCTTGACCCGTGAACCGCCCACTCGGGTCACTGGTCGGCCTGCGGTCCCGGGTCGATCCGGGCCAGTTTTCACGGGTCTGGCCGACCCGTCCGTCTTGACACCTCTAGTACTGCGGACCTAATTTCCTCATTGTGGACCTAATTTCCTCGAGTGTTTTGGCTTATGGATATTTTAGGCAAATCTTATTTACTAAATTAAAAAAAAAAAATTATTTTATTTCTAATATTTTGGTCAAAGGCTTTTTTTTTTTCCTAACTAGTAACTTTGCAAAAGGGGCTATCCTACAAAATTCCCACATTTTGAATTTAATTTCGAGATGGACAACGGGAATAGGATTTCCAACATATTTACGAATTAAAATTTGAACATTTCTCCTTAAACCAAAGAGGTCATGTCAATTATTCTGCTCACTAACCCACTGAATTTTCATCTTTTCTTTGTTTTACGTGTACTTTGGGGACAAATCATCTTTTGTAGATGCAGAGTTGGACGAAACAAACGGCTATTTGAGCAATTCCGTCCATCACCGTTAGTTAGAATGAAAGACAAATGGAAGGGCTAGTGTGGTATAAGTTGTTAACCTTATACCTTTTTCCACAAGGTATAAAGCTCAAGGACCGATCACCTTTTTTATCCACGTATTATACAAATATTTCTTTAAGAATTTTGCTACTTGTAAATAAAAAAATGTACATAATACATTGCATAATATAATGTGGAGTGAAAATATTGGATGAAAAAGTTAATTTTATTTCAAATTATCAAATGGTAGAGAGCATGTAATATTATGTAAATTTTAATGTACATGTGATGTAGCAGATAAATAATCATTTATTTAAATAACACTTATTGGTCCTTTTTTATTTTTTTACTTATCACACAATATCAATAAAGATGTACGGTTTGAATGTACAAATAACTCAATTGTTCTTTAATAGCCACAAAAATTTACACTTAGGCTATGTTTGATAGCCACTTTTTCCATGGAAAATGATTGTTGGATAGGAATTTTTTCCTTGGAAAACAAATTCCCTCCACCCTCCACATGTGCACATTTTCACCCATTTTAGGTGGGAAATTGGTTTCCCTGTTACTTTAAATTAATTTTTTTTCCTTTTTTTTTCTTTTTGCAATAGATACAAAATCTATCAACAATTGTAAAAACAATTATCTCTTATATTGACAATTTTCATATAAAACAAAGTCAAACGAACACCAATTTTTTTTCAATTTTAATTTTTTTAATTTTTTGGCAATCTAAACAAATTATATCCCCAATTGTAAATTTTTTTATCTATTTAATTGACAATTTTTATGAAAAACAAAACCAAACGGACAAGGTGGAAAATTATACCTATCAAACACAATTAATTACAATTCCCAGTAAAATAATTTCTAGGCAATTCAATTCCCTGGAAAGCATTGTCGTTCTACTCATTTTCCACTTGCAATCAAATGGAGCCTTAGTACTTTAGCGACTAAACTTTAATTTATTTTAAACTCATCACTCAACTTTACAAAATGTATCATTTAGACCACCAATGAGTTTGACGTCCAAATTTAACTAAATATCCTACGTACGTGTGTGTGCGCGCGCATGCTGAATTTAACTAAAAATCTTTATCTTTTGATGACTCGGTACGTGAACAATTAGGATTTTTAGTTAAAAAATAAATTAAAGTTTAATGGCCAAATGACATTAAGGGTCCGTTTGATAGCCTAGAAAATGAGTGGAAAAGGAAAATATTTTTTAATTTTAGCCAATTAATGATGTTTGATAGCACAAATTTTCATGGCAAAATGTTTTCCACCTTTTTCTAAGTACAATCATTTGATACACAAAAGTTTGATTTTGTTTTCCCACCTATTTTGTGGGNATCCTAAACTCTCTGTGGGTTTTATTAATTGATTGGAGCAACCTTTTGGGTAGAGTGTTGGTTTGTGGTGGTTTAAGAATTGTTGTTGTCGATTTGGAGACTGAGCCCGGTTATTCTTGATATAATTGGTGTATTACACTTCACAGACATAATTTTTTTTTTTTTTATAACAAGTATTAAAAAAGTGACAAAATCAATTTGTGAGCCTTTTTGAGCTTTCAGAGTTTTGGTCGTAATCAATATGAGAATTCGTAGTTCTAATAAGTTTAAGGGTATTAATCTAATATTTTATTGTCTTAGTACGGTGGACCTAATTTCCTCGAGTATTTGGACTTAAGGATATTTTAGGCAAATCTTACTAAATTAAAAAAAATTATTTTATTTCTAATATTTTGGTCAAAGGCCTTTTTTTTTTTTTTTTTTTAAAACTAATAACTTTGCAAAAGGAACCTACACAATTACCACATTTGAATTTAATTTCGAGATGGACAACGGGAATAGGATTTCCAACATATTTTACGAATTAAAATTTGAACATTTCTCCTTAAACCAAAGAAGTCATGTCAATTATTCTACTCACTAACCACTGAATTTTCATCATTTCTTGTTTTACGTGTACTTTGGGGACAAATCATGTTTTGTAGATGCAGAGTTGGACGAAACAAACGGCTATTTGAGCGATTCCGTCCATCACCGTTAGTTAGAATGAAAGACAAATGGAAGGGCTAGTGTGGAATCAGTTGTTAACTTTATACCTTTTTCGACAAGGTATAAAGCTCAAGGACCGATCACGTTTTTACCCTATAGATATAGGATTTTGCTAATTGTACATTATTCCATTGACATCATTATTGACATTGCCGTTATTTTCAAAAAAAAAAAAAAAAAATTGTGGGTGTAAATTTTTTTTATTAAAATTGGCGAAAGACAATTTGTCATGTGGCAAACGGACAAACCAAGCATGATTAACAGATTTATCCACGTATTATACAGATATTTCTTTAAGAATTTTGTTACTTGTAAATAAAAAAATGTACATAATAATTACATAATATAATGTGGAGGGAAAGACTGGATGAAAAATTAATTTTGTTTTAAATTATCAAATGGTAGAGAACATGTAATATTATGTAAATCTTGATGTACATTATGTGATGTAGTAGATAAATAATCATTTATTTAAATAGCACTTATTGGTCATTTTTTTTACATATCGTATCAATAAAGATGTACGGTTTGAATGTACAAATAGCTTAATTGTTCTTTGATAGCCACAAAAATTTACACTTAGTTCTTTAGCCACTAAACTCTAATTTATTTTAAACTCATCACTCAACTTTACAAAATGTATCATTTAGACCACCAATGACTTTGACGTCCAAATTTAACTAAACCCTTGTTTGTCGTCCATTTTATCAAACTTTGTTTGCTACAGTAAATAATCACCACCACATATTCACTCAATAAAATATTCTACACATAAATCAATAACATTACTTTAATTTTCAACCACACATTCTCCAAAAAAATATTATTCATTACTCTATTTTTCTCTCATTAATGGGAGACAAACACACTATAAATATCCTACGTGTATGTTTGCTGAATTTAACTAAAAATCTTTATCTTTTGATGACTCGGTACGTGAACAATTAGGATTTTTAGTTAAAAAATAAATTAAAGTTTAATGACCAAATGAAAATTTGTAGTCGTCTTCAGTAAACTTAACCCAATTGTAAAAAATTAAGCACATTTTGGTCCTGCGAAGATCAGAAAATCAGATTCAGAAAGTGGTTCTTAGGCAAGGCGAGAAGCACATTGGTTAGATATTTTCAAATTATTTGATGAGAGTTATCTTGCATAGTGATGGGTTTTGTCAAATATGAATTTCTCGTCTTTGAAAGAAGGTTGGTTCTTATGATCGCTGCATTTACTCAGAAAGAAAGAAAAAGGGGTAGACATATAATTCACCAATTTTTGAGTTTTTGAGGTTTGTTAGATGTCTTATACGCTACCCAATCCGCAGTTGGTAGAATTTACATTATAAAGTCATTTATATTTTACTCAATTTTCGATGTGGGATGATGGTGATGATTGAGGGATTAAAGTTCATATGTATAGCTGCATAATCAGAAGTTGTCCATTTCTATAAGGCCATTCACTTTTTCCTGCAGCACAATTTCTTGATAATATGACTGTATGAGAACTACCACTAGAAGGGGAAAAAATTACTTTTAACTACTTCTATAATTTCTACACTTTTTAAATGTTTTACCTTGTTTGTTTTATGTTAAAAATAATGTAAATTCCTATTATATATTCCTTTCTCTTTGACTAAAAAAGTTTATGGGGATCCGCAGATGAGTCGCTCTTTTTTTTTTTGTTGGAATTGTTGAGGTTTATTCCAGTTCAGTTTTAGATGAATCATGGCAGATGCCTTACCCGCTACCCATTCACTTATTGGTAGAACATAACTCATAAACATGTTTAACATTTCATTCAATTTTCAATGTCGGAAAATGTTGATGATCTATATCAAATCATGTATAGTTGCAAATGATCAATGGCTTACCATTATTCGGTATATAAACTTAAATGGTTTTGTTTACAATCATAATTGTATTTGCAGAAGGCCACTTACTATTTCCTGATGCTCAATTCCTTGTATAAATGGGAAAATATGTTTTGTTTGTGATATTTGGATGTTAAATAAAAGGAAATTTGAACCCCCTAAAATTAATATATTTTTCATTGATTATTTCCATAAGTGAAGAATAGGGAGACATAAGTTTTCTCAAGAATACCAAGTTCTTTTCCACACAGAAATTAATGATGATCTCTAGTTTTCTACACTCTAATGACATCTACACAGAGTGTGTTTCTTTGTTAAATGTTTCCCAAAGAATATGGTGAAAGTGCAGTTAAAGTGGAGCCTGTCAAGTGTCAATCCAATGGTTTATATCTAAAATTGGATTTACCTGACTGATCGACTCTAATGTATGTTCATGGATGAATCATGAATGTGATAATACCTTCTTTCGTTTTCATCATATTTGTTTGGAGAGTTAATAGGAGGATCATGTTTTTCCACTGATTAATTTTGCTAGTTTTTGCAATTCTAGCATGGGTTTAATTGTTTCAGGTAAATGTGTGGTTCAATCATCAGTTCTTATATTTGGACTGATACTTTGTCTGTTCATTATATTCGTATATCATTTCAAATGATCTTCTTGATGACTGAATTGAATTAGGTCCTTAAGTTGGTATACTCCTATAGCTCGCTAGTTTTCGTGTTTGTGAATTGTCATTTAGGATTCTGCAGTTTATTGTTTGTACTTTGTTATTGCTGTTGCATCCTTTTCACCCTGAATTTTGTAGTAGTTTGGTGGGTCATTTTGCCAAAAGGGTAATTCTTTGAAATAAAATCCATCCATGTAATAAATGATAGTAATTAATGGAAGGATTTGTAGTTCTTTGAAATTATAAATGGCTTAACAAATGAGACCTACTGTCAAAAGGTGAAGAAGAATAGCACTTTTCATTTTTGTGATATTTGGATTTTAAATTCAAGGAAATTAAAAGCCTTGATATTACTGTATGTTCCATTGATGATTTCCGCTAATGAAGATTAGGGAAAATTTAGTTTTCTCAAGAAAGCTATGTTCTTTTACAAATGGAAATTTGAGAGATTTTGTGTTGAACTATTGCCTTCAATTTCCCACATAGAACATACATCATAGTATTTGACAATTCTGTAAGTGATCAAAAGAATTATAGTAACCTGAGACATACCTATATACTCCCGTGACATCTGCAGAGCGTGTTCAACTGGTTAATTTAAGCAAATAGTTCTTTCATATTCCTGTTTTTCAATTCTAACATCCTTTTTTTTTTAATTTTTTTAAATGTGAATGGAATCAATATTCGGTCCAGCATATTTAATAGTTTTTTATGCTGTATACTTTTTTTAAGCAGATTAATAGTTATTTTTATTGAGAAATTCCAAAAGTAGCATGAGATTCTTATTTTTTCCTTTGACCTTTTAGTATCCTAACTTAATTATGTGCCATAATGAGCTCAAATTCTTATGAATTAAGCCCTTGTTTGATGGCCATTATTATGTAAAAATGATGTTTGGAGTAGTGATTTTTTAGAGAATGTGCGATTAAAAAGTTAAAAAAAAAAATATATAGTTTTGGGTTTACGTGTAAAATATTTTACTGTGTAAATGTGTGGTTGAAAGTAATTATGAGAAATAAATTGTTTTGTTTAAAAGGAAGTCAAACAGGGGCTTAATGTAATTATTTCATGAAGCTATGATACATTTTCTCGTTGTTTTAGAAATAAATTGTTTTGTTTAAAGTGAGGCAAACAAGGGCTAAAAATTCTGCAGGGTTTGGTTTTTGTTGTGTTATTGTTGTTGCATATATCCTTTCCCCACCTGAATACCCTAATTGTTTGGTGGGTCATTTTTCTAAAAGGATAATTATTATTGGAAACACAAAAGCCATTCTTGAAAAAATAGAAATGTAATTAATGGAAAGATATATGAAAAGTTAGTTGGTTGATTACATTCAAATCAGTTCCTTTCTCATTTATCCAAACATTTTGCATTTTTCTAAAAGGTAGTCGGGTAGGTTGCTACTTTAAGCATGGAATGTGGCAGACGCCTTGCCTGGCCACCTTTCCCTTACATTATTGAACATAGCTTATAAACATGTTAACATTTGACTACATTGTCGATGTAGGACAATGTTGTTAATCTGAATCAATTCATTGAACAAAGGAATCTCCTACTCTGATTTCCTCCACTGCAAATTTCCCATGTTACTCGTGCTTGATCATTTGATACTAGATAATGGAGGTAACATAGATTTTCGTTCATATGCTCGTGCTTCCTCTGGTAAACGTTCTACAATTTTTGTTGATATTGTGATTTTTGCCATTGCATCCTTTTTTTTCCTGAATTTTATAATAGTTTAGAGATTCATTTTGTCAAAAGGGTAATTTTCTATTTGTGAAATCAAAAGAACTGAAAAGCATTTAATGGAAGGATATAGAATTCTAGGAGGTTAAAAAGGCAAACCTTATCGTTGATGACTTTTACTCAAAGAGGATTTTTATTGACTAAAAAGATAGTCGGGTAAGTAGCCGTTTTTGTGTTTTATGGTTTTTTTTTTTTTTNTTTTGTTTTTTTCTTGAAATTGCACATGGTGAACTTTAATGTGGCTGTACACTTAAATGAGGAATGTGAAATGCCTTACCAGCCTACCTGTACCTTACTGGTTGAACATAACGTATAAACACGTTAACATTTCAATACGAAGTCGATGTGAGACAATGATGATAATGGGTAACAAATTATTGAACATGAGGGATATCCTATACTCAATTCCTCCATTGCATGATGATGGGTTTTTGACTGACCGATACTAGTTAACTGAGGAAACACATCTTCACACTCCCATGCATGCTGGAAATGTCCTATGGATCAAAATTTATGGTATAATAACAATTGTTTATAATCATAGTTTTTGCCTTACCCCTTGGCCAGTCTTTATTTTCTGAATCTCAAATCTGTTTCTTCAATGTGCACTGTAGCTTTAATTTATGATTTGAAAGCGTGTCAAGTTTCCATTAATGAAGGTTGTATAACAGTAAGTATTCTCAAGAAAGCTAGAACAGTCGTAGGGATTTTCCATTTTCACTAACAAAATTAATTTATCTGATGCATTGATATTCCCATAGATCAACAGTTTCAAGAAGTAGAGCTATGAGGTTTTGGAGAAATGTGTTAAAAAGTGCCTGAAGTAGAGTTTAGCAATCCATCTGATATCGGATGAATCTTTTCTAAAAAGAAGATTAGAGATGAATCTGAAATGAAGAACTTGGTGTTTTTATAGTTGTCAACATTTTTGTTTGTGAATAATAGGGTCACGTCATATATATATATATACAATAACCCTAGACCTAACAAGATTCTAGGGAAAAACCAAAAAATACCCGTGTACAACAGGCCTATGTTGTTTCGCTTCGTTCCATTTGGTCCACTCCGTTCCGTTTGGTGCATTTCGCTCCCCTCGTTCTACTCCAATTTTGGCCCATTTATTCCAGTATACTCGTGTTCCACTCTATGTGAGCCACACATTACAACAATCTTTACCTTAGCGAATATTCTCACCTTAGGAGAAACAATAAAAAAACATAACCTGGAGAAATACCATATGGGACCAATAGGTTGGGACGCCTCCTCTCTAGCACTCAAAGACGTTAATCAAATTCAAGCAACACTTGGAACTTGTCAGTGACGACAAGTTTTGTCAACATATTTGTTGTATTCTCAGATGTGTGAACTTTCTCAAGCAATAGTTCGCCAAAAAAAACTAATTCCTTGATCCTGTGAAACTTCACATCTATATGCTTGGTCATTGTATGATACACTTGGTTCTTTGCAAAATAAATGGTACTTTAACTAACACATTTCAACTAAACTCCACCTTGTTGAACACCTAACTCCTTGACCATTCATGTAAGCCACATAGCTTCATTGGCAGCCTCGGCCACTTTCACATACTCTGTCTCAATCGTAGATAGTGCAACCAGAGACTGAATCATGGACCTACAAATAGGTCCCTCTGCCAGAGTGAATAAATAGCTTGTAGTCAGTCTCCTGTCATCCAAAATAGCTTGTAGTCAATCTCCTCGCCATAGTCTGTAGTACCCTCAAGTATATGAAGATCCACTTAAATGCACCAAAATGCTATCATCCTAGACTTTTCAAAAACTTGCTCACCGCACTAACAACCTATGCCAAATCAGGTCTTGTACAAACCATAGCATACATCACAAACTCCACTGCACTAAACATATGGAACCTTTGATATATCTTCATTCTCAGCATTCGTCCTTGAGAACTGAGCGACAATCTAAAATGGTTCATTAAAGATGTTCTCACTTGTTTTGCATTACCCATGTTGAACCTCTCTAACACCTTCTTAAGATAATTGCACAGAGATAACCATAATTTTTTCGAATCCCTATTCCTGCGAATATTCTTCCCAAGGATCTTCTTGGCAGCACCCAAATCCTTATGTCGAATTCTCTTCTTAACAAAGTCTTTAACTTGTTGATCTCACTGATACTCATCGCTGCAATCAATATATAATCCACAAAAATAATAGAAAAATAAAAGAACTATCGTCAAGGCTCTTTACATAAATACAACAATCATACTCACATCTCCCGTAGCCAATCCGGATTAGGCAAATTGCTCGTACCACTATTACGGAGGCTTTTTCATCCCATAAAGTGATCTCAATTTAAAGACCAAGCCTGATAGTTGTCACAGCCTTCGCTACCTATTCTTTCTAATCTATGTCATCCATGCCTTCAGGCTTCTTTTCGTATAACGCCATCACTATGCCCTGTTGCATACCCTTCTCTACCATAATTTGAAATTCCTATTTCTCGAATTTGAGCACATCAAAATTTGCAGAAGAAACCCCGGACATATTTACACGGTTCAACAACAGTCCTACATCCACGAGGTTTTGCTCCTTTCCATTTGGTATGCTCCGCTCACTCCACTCCACTCCGACAATGGCCTTTTATTCCATTATGCATATGTTTCACACTATATGAGCCACATAGTATAACACTTTTTATACTTGGATATTAAATACAAAGCATTCAAACCCTTGATATTACTATTTTTTCCACCAATTATTTCTACAATGAAGACTACAGGAAAATAACTTTTCTCAAGGATGCTATTTTCTTTTATTGCAAACTTCAAATGATTTTTGTTGCACTATATACACACACATACTTGAAGGGGAGCTTGCCAATCCTTTGGCTTATGTCTCAGCATATTTTTGGAAAGTTTTATTAATAATCGTGTTTATAAATTGGTAGAAGTGAGTTGAGGATAAAGGAGTTTTACTTGTGAAATGTGGATAATTATTCTTTAATGCTCCTTTTGAATGTTAGTGTCTCAATCCTTGTTTGTTATACTTCCGGAATCCACATTTAGTTTTTTATGTAGAATGCAATCTCTTAGTTGAAGAATCTCTGTTTTTGCTTTGAATGAGATTTCTGGTTCGTTTTGTTCTTTAATCTTTTACTATCTCAGTTAAATTATGTACATTTTATTAATAGTCAATAAATAATATCTATATTATATCCGTGCATTATATTGGTAGATCATTTCAAACAATCATTTAATGGCCTGTTTGAGTTAAATCCATTAATACTAGCTATAGCTAGCTTCCTTTTGTATTTGTGATTAAAAAATGTTCAGTCTCTAGTTTGTGGCTTGTATTGTNTTCGTAATAGTTTGGTGGGCCATTTTTCCAAAAAGGGTAATTGCTACTTGAAAATAATACACGTTCAGGAAAAAATGAAAAAGAAATTAATGTGGAAGGAATATGATTCTTTTGTTTTAAAAAGGCAATTCTTATGGTATGATGGCTTTTACTCAAAAAGTTTTGGCATTTACTCAAAAGGTAGTCGGGTAAGTTGCCGTTTTTGTGCTTTTTCAAGGACTTTTTCCAGTTATTTTTCATGAAAATTGTCGTGGTACTCCGGAAGGTAGATGTACTCTTGAAATTAGAGTGGCAGACACCTTAACCGACTACCTATCCGTTAGTGGTTGATAATTACTTATAAATATGTTTATGCTTCTGTACAAAATCGATGTGGGACAATGTTGATGATGGTTATCAAGTCATCCGAGCATGGGGGATATGCTGTCTTCTGCAAGATGCCCTAGTTGTTGGTTTTTGATTGGTTGATTGTTGATACTAGTTAACTGAGACACATTCACATTCTTATGCATCCTGGAAATGACTTGTGAGTTAGCTTTTGTGGTATATAACCATACATATCATTTATAATAATCAAAAACTCTGCTTGGAACCATGGCCATTCCATATTTGTTGGATCTCATATCTGTTGTTTAAATGTGCAGTACTTCCATTTACAATTTGAGCATGTGTCAAGATTTCATTAATAAAGATTGTATAGCACACTAAGCATACTCGAGAAGGCTAGAAAAGTCTAGACTTTTCATTCCAATATTATGACAAATTTATCTGACTGGTTGATTTTCTGGTAGATCATCACTTCCATGAAGTGATGCCTATAAAATTTGGGAGAAAGGCTGTTACAGTGTGCCTAGAATAGAGTTTTGTAGTGTATCAGATATTGAATGAATCTATAACATTAGTTTTTCAAAAATGAAGTTACATAAATAAATCTGAATTGAAGAACTTTGTTTTCATCGTAGTTGTCTGAACTTTTGTTCATGCTTTTCTACTGTCGTCTACTGTGAATTTTCATGCTTTTCTTGTACATGAAAAGTTTCAATGTTTTATTTTTTTTATTTTTTTAATGAGCAAGATTACACTTTCTCCAGTAGAATCATAACTTACGTGAGTCCCTGAACGGCTGAACCAGTTTTACTATCTCCTTTATTTTACTCTTTCCTTGGATTAGATTTGTTCTTTTATGTTAATATTTGTTTTATGAATTGCCATGGTTGATTACACAGAGAAAAACCACACCTGAAAGACATGAAATGTGAAATTTGAAATAAAATAGGTAATATTTATGGTTGATTACCTTCAAGTCAATACTTTTCTCAGTAACTCAAAATTGTGGACATTAAATCCAAAGGTAGAATGTAGAATGTGGCAGGCTCCTTAACCGGCTACCTAATTTTACTGGGTGAATAGCTTATAAACACGTTAACATTTCACTAAATTGTCATTGTGGGACAATCTTATATTCTTATTGAACTGCATCAAGTCACTGAACCAAGAGGGATCTTCTACTGTGATTTTTTCCATTGCATAAAGCCCGGGTCTCGCGCTCTTGATTGTTTGATATGAGTTTACTATGGAAAAACACATTTTTTCATTCAGATGTATGATAAAAAAAATGACAAATGGCTCCACCTTTTTTTGGTATATAACATACATGTCTTATAATCACATATCTTGCATTTCCTTGAGGCCATTCACTATTTGGATATTAGTTCTATGACATTAAATACCACCATAAGGTAAAGAAAGAAAAAATATATATCTTGTGATATTTGGATATTAAATACAAGGAATTTAAAACCCTTAATATTACTATATTTTTTTCCATTAATTATTTCTATAATGAAGAATAGAGGAAAACAAATTTTCTCAAGGATGCTATTTTCTTTTATTGGTAACTTAGAAAAAATTTTATTGCACTATATCTATAAAATTTCTCATAGCATTTTGTCAATTTGATAAAGTGATTCAAAGGAAATTTAGGAGAGAGGATTTTAGAGAGTTCCCCTAACAGCTTTTGGAAACTTTCCTCTATATACAGTGTGTTGCTCTGTAAGTGGTTTCACAAATAATGTGGTCAGACTTTACTTGAAGAGGTGACGGTAATCCATTGGCTTCTTTCTAAGCATATTTTTGGAAAGTATTTGTTAACAATGGTGCTTGTATTTGGGCTTGTGCGACTCATGGGCTAACTCGATCTCAGGTAGAGATGGCAAAAAAACCCGTTTAACATGATACTTATGGGGCCCCGTCCCGAATGGGGTGGGGATTATTCGCCTAACCGGGAAATGAGGCGAGGATCATTACCTTGAAGTGAGTACGGGAAATATAGTTCCCGCCCCGTTTAAAGCTAATTTCAAATTTAAGTTTTTTTATCAAACAAAAAAATAAATTTATCATCATTTTTAAAGATAACAAAAGTTATTTTTAACAAATTAGTAAAAAAGTAATAATATTTACTAACTAAATAAAATCAAAAAATAAAATAATAAAAGAAATAATAAATGGGTCAGGAGTATGGGCTAGGTAACAAAAATATTCGACGGGACGGGGGTGGGAATGGACGACCCGTCCCGCTATCATCCCTAATCTCGGGACAAATCTCATTTTTGAGGTTTGACCTAAGCCTTAGTTCATACAAATGAGCTTCGAGCCAGCTCGGCTCGAACTTTTTGCAAGTCGAGCCACAAGTTGCTCGAGTCGATGGGCTCGTTTGCCACTACTATCTCTAAGTTAAGTAATCTATTTTTTTTTTCTTTGAATGAGATTTTTAGTTTGTTTGTTCTTATATATTTTACTATCTTAACTAAATTATGTGCAGTTTAATAATAGCTATATTATCTCAAATCATTTCAAATGATCTTTTAATGGCTTGATTGAGTTGAGTACATTGATACTAGCTATAGTGACGAGGTTAGTGTGGGGGAATATGCACTTGTATATTTGGAACGTTTTGATGATCGACGTTCAAAGAAAATGACGTAACTTTTGCATATAGTGTCCGTTTTGGGCCCATGACACCCTTTCCAGAAAGCTCACAGAGATTTCCATTGAACTCATGGCTTCGCCGTGATGTATGAGGGATTTTGGTCGTTTGAATTCATTTGCTAAGTCTAAACACCATTTATTGTTTGTTTCTTAGTTCATTGTTTTCAGAATTTATTTATTTTGCTTTGTAGTCCAGCCCATTAAGGGATTGCTAGCTCAGTAGGTTATCTGTTCTTTTAGTATTTAAAACTCTAAAATGTCTTGTATGATTTTTGGTTGTTCATGAAATAAGAAAAATGTTTGTTTTCTTAAGGTGCAATCCATTTGTTAGTGTGTTTGTAGATCCGATCTACATCATATAGCTAGCTTCTTTTTGTATTTGTGATTAAAAATTGTTTAGTTTGTGGCTTGTGTCATGAAATCTTTTCGATTTGCAAGTGCATGATTCGTTAACAAGTAGTAAAATGGATTTTGAGTTCGAGTATTGTTCCCTACCGAGATTGTATTAGTTCAAATTCGAATTAACTTAACATTAACCGAAATGATTGAAATTTATGATTTTTCTTATAACTTAAATAATTACTTATTAATGTAAGACCTAACTTAACTAAAATAAATATAAGATTATAATTAAATGCGAACGTACTAGGATTCTGAATCTCCTTAACCCCTGAACTTATAAATTTGATAACACGATTAAATTATGAAGACCAATATTTCTAATTTGTTTAACAATATTTCTCGAGTAGAATTAAACTTATTTTTACATGTGATCCGGCTTTATTTATGTGAAAAATAAGAATATATAAAAACGGATTAAAAATTTATAAATACTTAAAGATCAGTTTTCTTATATGAAACATTTGTCTTGGCTAGGCATGCCGTAGATATAAACGAATGCATCGCACCAGAATCAATAAGAACGTAAGCATGAATACTACAAACAGATAAAATACCTGTAATTGTGTCTCGATCATGGGCGGCCTCATCACGTGTCATAGCAAAAATTCTTCCTTTTCCTTTCTTCGCCTGTTCAGCATTCTTAACTGATGTTGCCCAACATCCAGAAGCATAGTGACCTGACTGACCAAACTTGCAACAGACATTCTTGCCAAACAAACATTCACCCCTGTAAGATTTTTTTGCACTTAGGGCACGGAGGAAATGGATTGTCTGATTGTCCGCTAGTAGGCCCGTTATTCTGCTTCTTGAACTGTCCAAAGCTCTTTATTTTTACCTTGATCATGGCACTTCCTTTTTCCAGTATCATTCTGTAATCCCTGACTTCGAAGTTTGTAACTCAAGAATGATACAGTTTGGGCCTTCTTTATAACTTCTTGATAAGTGGTGAGTTAATACAAACTCACTATCCGCTTGATCTCGAGGCGTAGTCCCTTCTCAAAGTGTTTTACTTTCATAAGCTCAGTATTCACAAGATGTGGGGCATAACGGGATAATTCCTCAAACTTCCTCTCATAATCAGTGATACCCTATGTCTCTCTATCAGTTGTAAAAACTCTGTCTCCTTATGGTCTTGAAGGGCTTACGAAAAATATTTCTCCGTCAACTCCATCTTGAATTGGGTCTATGTCATATTATGTTGTTCTTCTTGTGACCGTATGTGTGATGCGAATTCCCACCAATGGTCGGCTCCTCCGACCAGCATGAATTCTACTCACAGCACCCTTCGATTTTCTGGACAAGATATGTGTCGAAAGATCTTCTTAATTGCTCGGAGCCATTTCTCTACTGCCAAAAGGTCATTGCCGCCATCAAAGCTAGGAGGGCTGTATCGACGAAACTACTCAATGATTAATATAGTTGGAGCAGTGGGTGGTATAGGGACAGTTTATGTTGCGGCGGGTGGTATTGTTGGTACATGTTGTCGTGTCAGAGCCATTGGTGCTGTCGAAGTAGCTTGTGCCATTAAAACCTACCTCAATTTCCACTGTTTGTTGCAATTCTCTAATTGCTCTCGTGTGTGATATTGGTGCCAATTTCCTTCATTAAAAAAATGGAATAGGTTTGAAATCTTTGGGAAAATCACAAGGCCCAATAGAATGGGAAACCACAATTAGGAAATAACATATTTTATTATTAACTAAATCTTTTATAGGGAATACAATCTATGAAAGAACGTCTGGTGCTAATCAACTGGAAAGCGAAAAAGGAAATCCTACTCAATGACAACATGATCTAAACCTAATAAAATCTATTGAAGATCCATGCCACTACTACTCCTTGCAATCATCGTCATTAATCCAGCCTCCATAAAACATAGGTCTCTTGGAAGGCTGCAACTCATTGTCTACAATAGGTGGAGGTGCAATCTCATGAATGTACATCTCAATTGGTACTCTATCACCCTCGGGATATGCAGGTGCATCATCTCGGGCCTATTCCCATTGTGTCGTCGCACTGTGCAAAAGGCCTCATAGTCAATCTCTTGATGCAAAGTGGGTACAACAATTGCCACAAATAATTGTAAATTAATTCGGCCATTTCTATCCATTCTTCTAGCAAGGTATCAATGATGAGACGGGTGTCCCAACGACCAGTGACCATATGGCCTAGTTGCCTCACCTCCCTCCACTTTACCAACATCTCCCTAATGTGCTGGACTCCACTGATACTCTTCATACTGCCTTACGATCTCATATCGACAAGGCACCAATGAATAGTCTTCTTACACGTTCTCTTAGTCCGTGCCATCTGTACTAAATATAAAGTCCATATAAGTGGATTTCTAATATATTTTCGGAGGACTAAAATATAAATTCATAATCTATTCATGTTCTCAAATTTGACTTCTTTAAACATAAATCATCTTGATTTAAATAGATACAATCACCCATAAACATTTGAAATATCATAGCATAACATGAATTTCTTAAAATTTTCTTTAATTCGGGGTCGGTGATTTGCGGTAATGGCAATCATGATGGTAACGAAAACAATTTATTTGATACACAATTCCTAAATTTTTGGGAAATCAAGTTTATGTTTTGCAAGTTTACAGAAAATTAAATCGCGCTCTGATACCAAAATGTAACGTCCCGAATTCTAATAACCCAGCGCATTACGAAGAAATTAGTTCTTAACATTAATCTCTAAAAATACGATATTTAAGAAAGTTTTTAAATTAAAATTTATTTATTCAAACTATATAATCAAAACATTTTTTTAAACATATAAACTTAGCAAAGAAAAAAATATGGAATAAAACAATTTGGAAGGAGTTAAAAAAAAAAAAGAAGCTAAAACAATTTTCTATAGTTGCACGGTGAGTTTGCAAAAATTATTTGACCTAGTAAACCTTGATGAAAATTTATGAAATTTTATAGAAAAGTATAAAACCCATATAAGTACAACATATAAAAATTCGGGATCTCGACGACAACGTTTGAAACACTATTATTTTTCGAACAAGCTGGTTTGTTGTCACAATTTATTAAATTTGTTATAATAAATTTTACGGGACTCCCATCGACCTATTTTCAGTCACATATAATAGATAACTCATAAAGGGTTGTTATGTAATTAAAAACATGTTGAAATTCTAAATATACAGCTCGAAATAATTTTTTAAAGACAATGGCAGAATGCTGAAAACTCATGAAAACATATGTCCAAATGTTAAACTTTACCGTCTCGAAATGTAAACTTAAACTACAAATCTTTAGACATCACAAGAGTTATTAAATATAAAAAGCGACAGCTTAACATAAGTAATCAATTTCTCTAAAATAAATATGTCATTCATGCCGAGCCACAGCAGGATCTCCAATTACTCTAAAAGTATTAGATGTGAATAAGCATCTCAAAGAAATACTCAGTAGGTTACACATGCTCTATGAACATATAATCATTTAACTATGCATCCTTACATATTGCATTCATAAATATGCAAATCGATGATCAATCGATCTACTTTAACTTCTGATGAGCCTCTACGACCATTAGTTTAACATATATACCTAAGGTTGTGATGAGTCTCTGCGACCAACAGTTAAACATATAAACTTAAAATTCTAATGAGCCGCTGGGGCCATCAGTAAAGCAATATGTAATCTTTCTTGCATCAACATTTAAGAGAAACCCTTAAAAGCACTTCATATACTTCATGAGCAAATAACGAAGAACGTGCTTAAATGAAAATTTAATTCATATAACAACTTTGCGTAGGGATCTTAACCTTATTCGCAATAATATGATAGTGACTACATCAACTGGTATTCCTTTCGAATCTTCAATGTGAAAATATTCTCTGTTTGTCTTTTTGTGTGTGTGTGTGTGTGGATGCTGTATGCATATATTATGTATTCATTGTGTGCTATGTATTTTATGTTTCAGGATAACTTGTAATCTATCATTAATAGGAGTTAATGAGTAATTAGGAGTCTTTAGCCATGTAACTCTCAAAGACGAGTTTAAATAAATAAATGGTTTCCTACTCAGTTTTTTTAAAAATCCACACGTGAATTGTTAAAGGATGATTAAATTGGTTATAACTTATTCCAATGAAAATCAATTAAAAAAAAATCCTAAAAGCTTTTCATCCTAATCTAAATTCAAAACTTCAATAACTCGCGTGGTTGTTAAAACTAGTCCATTAATTTACTAAACTTAACTAAAATAGGACTTCTTTTGAATTATAATAACTTAACCCTAACTTATTCGACATAACTTTTTCTCGAGTCCAAAATTTGTCATTTAATATGAGATTCGAAACAAGCCTAATATCGATATGAAATTTCTCGCTAAATGAATTCTTGATTATTTGGTCGAAAATTAAAAATATTGACATGAAAACTTATTTTTAAATTAATCCATCGATACCTCAAAATTAACAAAATATAACAAGATAAAATTGATGAAAATTTGTTTTCAATCGTTACAATAGCTGTCCAATTATTCAGTCTCTAATAGAAATCCACACATGAAACAAATATGAGAGAATTATGGTCTGTTATAAATTCTCAAACCCCTAGCAACCTATTAATAGTAGTTCAAGTGGGTTTGGTTTGTTTCTTAAACTTAACTCGATCCAATATTTAATTAATTTAATTAATTAAACTTGGTCTATAAATTAATTAATCCAATTAATTAACTTATCACATTAA
>CAIGRF010416110.1:93665-104673 GCA_903798235.1 Fraxinus ornus | reverse complement strand
TTTGCATATTAAGGATTGTGAGCCCTTCAAATGAATTGTTCTCTAATTCAGTATCAAGCTCTGCTACCTATATCTCTCCTAGCATCAATTCAATTCCAATACTTAATGGCACGAACTTGAAGGCATGTCGAGAACGTAATGATTGTTCTCAGAGTTATGGATCTGGACCTTTCTTTACGGGTCGATCAACCTACTGCATTTACTGATAAGAGTACCTCTATTGATAAGAGGGAGATGGAAAAGTGAGAACAATCAAATCGCACAAGCTTGATGGTCATAAAGCATGATGTTCCAAAATCAGTTCGGGGTACTATGTTTGATAATGTGACTATGACTAAGGGTTTCCTTGAGGATCTTGAGAAGAGGTTTGTCAAGAATGAAAAGACTGAAATTAGTAACTTTTGGCAAACCTTTATCTCAATGAGGTACAAAGGAAAATGAAACATATGGGGAGTACATTATGAAAATGTCTCATATTGCTTCAAAACTAAAGGCACTCAAGTCAGATTTATCTAAAGGCTTGTTAGTGAACTTGGTTCTGATATCCCTTATGGCACAATTCAGTCAATTCAGAGTGAGCTACAATTGTCAAAAGGACTCATGGTCCCTTTATGAGCTCAGCTCACAATGTGTCCAAGAAGAGGAAAGATTGTAGCATGACAAGATAGAAAGTGCTCATCTAGCCATTACCTCTAAGGACAAAAGGAACAATAAAAGGAAAACTGATTAGGAAGCTGCAGGTACAGCATCACAAAAGAAACAGCATAAGGAACAAACTGAGGGTTGTTGTTTCTTCTGTGGAGCTGCAGGTCGTAAGAAGAACTGTACCAACTATCACACATGGCGTGCAAAGAAAAGTATTTTTCTTCATTTGGCTTGTTCTGATGTTAATTTAATTTCAGTACCTAGATACACATGATGAATAGATTCTGGTGCAACAACTTAATTCAGTGTGTCTATGCATGGTTACCTGAGTTGCCGAAAATCAAATGATAGTGAAAGATACATCTATGTTGGCGACGACAAGACGGTGGAAGTAGAAGTAATAGAAAAATTTAGATTATTGTTAAAAGCTGAATTTTATTTGGATCTTAATGAGACATTTATTGTACCGTCTTTTCAGCGGAATTTGATTTTTATTTTTGATTTGGACAAATCTAGTTATTTTTGTTCATTCGAGAATGGAAAATTTATTTTGTCTCATGATTCAGAATTGGTTGGTTCCAATTCTTTATCAGGTTATGATAATTTTTATTTAATCGATACAATTGCTTCTTTGCATATAAGCACTCGATGTGTAAAGCGAAAATAATCGACGAGAATTCGACCTTGTTATGGCACAAAATATTAGGTCACATCTCCAAAAGGAGAATTGAGAGACTTGTGTTTAACGAAATTCTCGATCCCCTTGACTTTACAGATTATGATATGTATAATGGGAAAACAAACCAATAAAAAGAGATTTCAAGCCACCAGGACATCAAACGTCTTAGAACTTATACATACGGACATTTGTGGACCATTCTCTACGACTTCTTGGAATGGTCAACAATATTTTATAATGTTTAAAGACGACTTTTCAAGATATGGCTATATATATCTCATTCATGAAAAATTACAGTCATGGATGTGTTCAAAAACTCTAAATCTGAAGTTGAAAACCAACTCAACAAAATGATTAAAAGCGTAAATCTGACCGTGGTGGTGAATACTATGGCAGATATGACGGTTCAGGTGAACAACTCCAAGACCATTTGTTAAATTCCTAGACGAATGCGGTATCGTCCTACAGTACATTATGGCGGGTTCGCCCACTATGAATGATGTTGCTAAAAGGCGAAATAGAACGTTTAAGGACATGGTGAGGAGTATGATTACTCATTCTACCTTGTCGAATCACTCTGGGTAAACCATTAAAGACAGTAGTATATATACTCAACAGAGTTCCAACTAAAGCTACTAATAAGACTCCATATGAGCTTTGGACGGGCAAAATGCCTAGTTTGAAGAATTTATACATTTGGGGATGTTCAGCTGAGACAATGCCCTATAGGCCAAATGAAAAGAAACTGGATGCAAGAACTATCAGTTACTATTTTATTGGATATTCTGAAAGGTCCAAAGGTTACAAGTTTTATGATCGCACTAGAGATGTCAAAAAAACACGCCCCGCCCCGTGAAGAATAAAAAAATTAATTACAAATTAAAAAATAATAATAAATTAGTTAACTGAAAAAAATTAGAAAAATAGACGGGGCGGGAAATGGTGCAGGCCCACGGCCCACCCCGCCCCGTTACCATCTCTAGATCCCACAACAAAGGCAATTTTCGAGACGAGAAATGTACAGTTCTTTGAGGATGTTGAGTTTACGGGGGGAGAAAGGGTAGACTTTGTCTTTGAGGAGAAATATGTTGAAATTCCTCCCATTGACATTGACAATGATCAGGATCAAGTTTCTATCCCCGACATCATTCAAGAAACAACTTCGGATTAAGACAATGTCATTGTATCTCCCTTTTCTCCAAGAACATGAAGTTGACATTGTAGTGGTGGAGGATGATCCGATCAACTTCCATCAAGCCATGTAAAGTTTTAACTCTCAAGAACATGAAATTGACATTTATGTATGTGCCTCTCTCTCTCTCTCTCATTCACTTACACAAACACATATACACACATATAAGATGAGAAGTTGATGAATTGGAGCCTTTAATTTTTAGAGAATTCTTCACATTGTCGATGCAAGTTCTCGAGATTATTCCATGCTTGCTTCAAGAAATGGATAAATATGGAGTGTTTAGATTTTTTTAGCTTGAACTGATTAATGGAGGAAGACCCAGCACATTCTAGAAATATCCCCAAAGATGTAATTGTCGGTGATGCATCTTCAATATACACATACATATAATCATCTTTCTCACACCACCCACCCCGATCTTTCTTTGCTTCAAGCTTGCTTAAAGCGGAGCAACGGTCGTTGCCTTTGCTTTTTCCCTTTTCTTCTTCTCTTCTTCTTTCACAGTAGGAGAGGATTTGTACCTTTTTCATCAATCAAAGCATAGAACAATTGGGAAAAAGTCATGGAAGGTGGCTCAATGAGTGTATCATGTCAAGAAAATGAATATTATACACTAAGGAATACAAAAAAACTACAACTAGCAAGCATACGGTTCCGAAAAGGATTCTCAATGTTTGAGCAAGATGATAAAATAAGTAGCAATTGACGATAAAACAAGAAATAGATGCAACGAAAGATCAAAGAATCAAACAAGAAGAATCTAGAGCACAACAAAGAATAAAGCATGAGTCCAACCAACAAACCGAAACCTTAAAAACTCAAGTAGAACAAAAAAATGTTAAATATAAAAAGCGTATAGATTGAGATGAAAGCATGCCAAACAGTCGAAACTTGAATATTAGTTCAATTTCATTCTCAACACCAGTTCTTGTAAATATGTTTGAACCAAGAAAAGCAAAATATGTAAAAAAGAAAATTGCACACACCTCATATACAAATAGTAGGAACTAAACAAATCCAAATCGAAGACACAAAATCCCCCACATCAAAACCCTTATAGAAAACTTTCATGAAACCATACACATTTGTAGAGGAACCTACATCAAATCCAGATAGAATGCAAGAAGACACATTACTTTCAAATCCTATATCAATAAAATCCTATAATCAGATTTCCGTTGAAATTTCATCCCATTCACAAAACAATCGTTAAATTCATGAAGCATCTTTTGGGAATTCTGTTTAAACTCCAAAAAATCAGAAAATGTTTAAACTCCACCTGAAATCTAAGCTCATCCAAAATTCATTTTTCGATCTCCTCTTTTTAACCACATATTTTTCAATAATGAAAGCAAGGCACGGAAGATGATTCACACACGAAGGAAAAAAGAAATATAAAAAAATTACAAATTTGCTCGTCGGCACGAAAATCATCCAACTATGTACAAATTATGGTGGAAAATTGGAAGACAACAAAGATTATATGACAATATTGTAGACAATTTGAAGATAATCAGATGAAGAGTAGTAGATCATAGTAGAATTGAGAACAAGAGAGACTGCTGAGGTTAACATCAAATAACGATAAAAAAAATAAGGGAAAATTGGAGCCACGGTACCAAACATTTCCAATTTTTGCAGTCTTTGTCTAAATATTTGTTTTGTACCACTGAAGGTACCAAACGTTTCAAAAATATGCACCAGATATCCAAATGGATTTTTTCCGTTCAGTTGACCGTTAGTTGACTCTAAAAAATTATTTTGACCACATCAATAAAGGGTAAAATGGTAACTTTATAATTTTAACATAAAAAAGGTTACACTATTCACCTTCCCCACCACACCCCACCCTATCCCTAAAACAACCATTTATTTTTCGACAACTTTAAGTGACATTCCAACATCCACCCATAACAACCACGGATTTGGAAGAAATTAATTCCAAAAACCGTTGCCTGAAAATCACAAATATGCTGTAATCTTACAATCCGACCATGCCCATGCTCAGATGACCCTACACCGGCTGTTTGCCCATGCCCAGACGACTCTAGCCATAGCCCCAATTTATCCCAAACATCCCTCCAGCTGAACGAATTTATCCTAGAATACTGCCTACTCGTGATTGTTGAACATCTGGGTTCGAAAAATGGAGATTCCAAATTCGTCCGACCAACCCATGGTCGCGGACCACCTAGGCAACCTCCCCCCAACCCAGCCCACCCATGGGTCAAGCTTAATTGCAACCAAAAATCAATGACTTTATGGGTGAAGTTCAAGAGGCGCTGTGCGAATTCGGTACTCGGTGGTGGTGGTGGTGGGAGGAGGCGACAATGATAGTGGTGCCGACAGTGTGCCGGTGGTGGTGCGGGCAACGTGCTGGCACTGATGATGATGTGAAAGAGAAACTAATTGTTTGTATATTTATTTTTTAATTTATTTAATGAGAAAATTGTGAAGTTACCATTTTACCCCTCCTAATTTTATCAAAATTGGTGAAAATCTACAATTCTTGGTCAACTGGACGGAAACCGTCCATTTGGACTTTCGGTGCATATTTTTGAAACGTTTGGTACCTCTGGTGGCATAAAACAAAGGTTTGGGCAAAGTATGCAAAAACTGAAAATGTTTGGTACCGTGACTGCAATTTTCCCAAAAAATAAAGACAAACATGAATAAATATCATATGTCAAAACGAAGTCGTTTTCGAATTTTACATAATGACGTCGTTGTCTCAAACTAAAACGACACAATTTTTTAATAAATGAAAATATCTTCTATTTATCTCTAGACGAGAGAAAAATAAAAATGGACCACACAAGGAGGTGGCACCACGTGGCTCAATGCATCGCCTCTTTTATTTGGGCAAAGTTCGTCCATGCTAAAAGCACGAGAGATGCCTTTGAGAACCCAAAATCGTACAACGACCTTCAACATTATATGTTAGCAGTGTTTAAAAAATTTCGTCTAGACGGCGTCTAAATTTGAAATTCGGGCAAAACACCTAGTTTCGTGCTTGGACCTTTTTTTCCAATTCCTAAACGGATGAATTTTTCCATCTTCTCTTTCGTCTTCTCCAAACGCGCTTTATTAGTTTTTTTCTAAACGCGCTTTATTAGTTTTTTTTTAAATCTTTTATTTGACTTTACCTTATTAATTTTTTTTTAAAAAAAAACTTTTCATTTGACTTTAATTTCAAGCTTTTAAAAGATTTTATCTATACAAACACTAAAAATGATTTTATCTAAATAGTTAAATAAAATTTAAGTTATGGTTCTCTATCTACGTTATGTAATTATGATCTTAAGATTTGTTATTTTGTTGCAAACTCCAAAAATATGTACAAAGTTCCTATAAATTTATCTAGTTGAAAATTGAAATTATAAAAGATATTTTAATTTTAGCATTTCAAAAACATGAAAATTGTATAATTGATTAATGGTAGGAATTATTAAGTAAATGTAGTATTTTATAATTTTAGATGTTTGGTATGTATTATTTGAATTGTTGAATTTTTTTACAATGATTAAAATTTTAAAATAAAAAAACGTTTTTTTACGCTTAAGCTTCGCCTAGGCTCCTAAAGCTTGAATAATTATTAAGTAAATGTAGTATTTTATAATTCTAGATATTTGATATGTATTATTTTAATTATTAAATGACTTAAAATGATTAAAAATTTAAAATAATATTAAAAATAAAAAAAACGCTTTTTTATGGCTCACATAAATTCGTAAAACTTGTATCTTCGCTTCCACGACTAGCCATGCTTTCTGCAATTAAATTTGGACCCCCTTATTTTGAGTGCTAACCATTGTACCCAATTGAAAAATGCTTATTGTACATTATTATTGACAGATTATTTTATAGATTGATGAGGTGACGATAAATTGAATTAAAATTATCAAAATTTCTTCACCAATTAAACAATTGTAATTATGTGATGTGGGTTAATGATAAAAATAAAGTGCATGATTTTTTTAATTTTTTTAGTTTGGTTGGTAAGATATTGATTTAATCAAATTTCATCACATTAGTAAATAAATTTGTAAATTGTAAAATATTTTTGATAATTAAGAAAAATATACATATATTAAAATGTTTTATAAACATAAATATTAACTGCGTCAAATTTCCACAGTTGAACAATTATCAACCCCGCCCGTCACAACCAATCCTCAAGAACCCCCAGGCCCCAATAACGTTAACCAAAATTTCCAATCACATCGTGACAGGTGTCTCAATACCTGGGTCAGATAAGAAATTGGTCCACCCAGTTCACGTTAGCACCTACCCCTAAAATTAAAATCTATCCGTTAACCCTATTCGCGCTCTCTCTCTCTCTTCTTTCTTTCTTCCCCCTCTCTCTACACCTACCCAACGTCTCTATTTTAAGGGGAAAAAAAAAAAGGAAAAGAAAAATAAAGAAAAGAAAATTCAGATAAGAAATTGGTCCACCCAGTTCACGTTAGCACCTACCCCTAAAATTAAAATCTATCCGTTAACCCTATTCGCGCTCTCTCTCTCTCTCTCTCTCTCTTCTTTCTTTCTTCCCCCTCTCTCTACACCTACCCAACGTCTCTATTTTAAGGGGGAAAAAAAAAAAGGAAAAGAAAAATAAAGAAAAGAAAAGAATTTTGAGAAAATGGGAAAATTAATCTGTGATTCAACGGCGTCGTCTCCGGTGATCCCGTGGCGTGACCCCACCACCACCCCATCTTCTTTAGACTCTGCCGCCACCGCCGTAGGAGACATTGTTGAAAAGTCAACGCCGCTGGTGCCGGAAAATATCATATCTTGGGAAAATGTGTCTGGATTAGAGGACCAGCAGAAGAAGCATTTGACAAGGCTGTACAATAAGGGTGTTTTGTGGAAGCACCCAGAGGACAAAAGCTTAAGTATTGTGTTTAAGCTTAGCTATGGAGGGGAGGTGGAGGCGGATGGAAATTGTTTATTCACGGCAGCGCGTAGATCGATGGGAGGTGAGTTGGCGGCGACAGCGACGGCGAGGGAGCTGAGGATGAGGTCTGTGAGAAGATTCCTGGAGGATCTGGCAGCGGCGGACGAGGAGACTAAAGGGATGATTGAATCGGCGATTCGGCACATGTATGCACCGGATCTGAAATCGGGTTGGGGGATTCATGTGGTTCAGGAGGTTAAGATGTTGACGAATAAACAAGATCGTGAGAGTTTGGATTCCTCCATCAATGAGCTTGTTCAGATCGGCATGCAGAGGTATATATAAATTTTTAAATTTTATCTTGGACCCAGAAATATGGATTTTCATTTGTTATATATAGATTTGGGTCCATTATCTTCTTCACTCCTTGATTTTTCTTCCATCTTTTTCTTCCCAAAAATCAAGATTTTCAGTTTCTAGATTCGGGTTCTCACTATGGTTTTTTTGTCGGAAAAAATTGTTCTTTTTTCCCCCTCATTTTGTTGGGACTGTTTGGCAAGTGGAAAATGTGGGATATAAGAAATGAATATATAAACTTTGAAATAAATTCAAGATTTGAAAATATCTTTTCAAATTTGAGGATCTGTTTCAGAAATATACTCTGGACAGATTTGAAAATTCATTTTTTTTGACCTTTTTTTCCTCCTTTTTTAGTGTCTGAGGAAATGCAGAAATCTTGTATCTGAGAAATAATTTTGAGAAAATATAGTTTTAATAAATTATTGTGTTCAACCTGAATTGAAGAGAAACTCACTGAGAAATTACTTTAATTTCAGCGATTTTATGGGAATTTAACAAGGTTTATCAAATAATTATGATGCTTTTTATATCTTTATACTGCTGGATGAATGTAATAAACGTAATTTTATCAAGAGAGTAATATTTCCTCTTACAAAGCCATATTATATTTCAAAACCAACGAATTTATTTGATTGGTTTCTGTAGCGATTTCATACACTTCGTTGTGTAGTGAAGTTAGGATATTGGATACTTTTGGATGTGTAAACAATGAATAGATCCATGGATTCTTGAATGTTGGATAAACTTTTGCATTTAGTTGAACTTCCTGTGGTTGCTCGAATTTGTTTATTATACATGTATGATTTTGCTTTTTGATTCTGGGTTTTTTGATTGATGATTGAAGAGAATTAGCTGCGGAATCCATATACAAAGAAAGATGTATAGCTGTGGATGATGGCCCAAGTTGGGCCAAGTACATGTCAATCTCTGGTTGCCCTGATGATGAATATGATATCATCACTTTGCAATATACTGAGGAGGGTTTATTAACTTTAGATGAGAATAGAGATGGGCGTGCTGCTGCTTTTGGCGATGACATTGCAATAGAATGTCTTGCGACTGAGTTCAAAAGGGAGATATTTGTGGTAAGAGTGCTAGTATTTTTTCAATTCCGATTATTTGCATAGTTTCGCCTGCTCAATATGCTATTAGCTGTAATCCTAATGCAATAAGTCGTGCAAGTTATGACAATGTTTGTTGAACTAACATTGTGAGTTGTATCTTTATGTATAGATTTGGCATCTTAGCCCATGTTTGGTTTAGATTAAAATCCAATTAAAATCTCAAGTCAACATCAACAATTAATTTTAACCACACATTTCATAGGACCCTCAACATTTCAACACACATTTCATGAACTTTTATTAAAATCTACTAAAAATCTGATTTTAATCTCTACCAAATGAGGGCTTAGTGGTTAGCAATGTCTTTACTGCCTTGTGGTCTTTGTTGTCTTTATTAGCTCGTTTACTTGCGATTTTTGGAGGCTGTTTTAACTCGGGTTGGTTCCTGAACCGTTCTAATACACAACTCGACCACCAGTACAAAGGAGAACATCCTGAGCTAGTCTTATTTGTACTATGTATGACTGTACTGATTTGTCAGTCCATGTTAAATCAAGGAGAAAAAAATTGTAAAAAGGAGAAACTAAGATTTTTGTTTTTTCATGGCTTGAATCTTTCATTGTTGAAAATTGATACTGTTGTATGATTTTTTGAATGGATTTACTGATAATTTACTGAGAGAATATGATATCAATGGAATTCATATACGTATATACTTGTGCTAGAGTTTCTAAAAGTAGAGAATATCACCAAAAAGTTCCAAGAAATGTTTCTTAATTGATTTGATATCCACTTGAGACGATTGAAGAACTTGTTTCTAAACCCTTATTAAATATTAATAGGTACAAGCTCATGGATCTGATGCAATGGTTGATGAAGAAAATTGTGTTTTCTTCTTACCGCATAATCCAAGAAGTGAAGTGTGTGAACCTCCCTTCTTTCTGTTCATGAAAGGAACAGGTAAACTGCATGTCTTGACTTGTTTTGTTGCCATCGTTTTACGATTTCCATCCACATATTTATTAACAACCAACCTCACGACTCACTGCAGGATGGTGTGGTGCCGGTGCTGATCATTATGAGCCTCTTATTGCTATTCCATCATCACTTGTTTCCCAGGAGAAAGTTGCCGTAGTACTTTAGGATTATAGTTTTTGAGGATTCGAGGTTATAGAAAGTAGCCAGCCATTCAAATTTTTCTCTGATATTTCGAGTGCAATGCCTGTTGTTCTCAATTCTTTTCCTAGGACTCGTGGAGAGGCATTCAATTTTTTGTTGACCTAGTACAACTTTAACAGCCAAAGGTCGTGTTGTCCCCGCCCCTGATCAAGCATCCCGTAGTCTGGTATTTGTAGTTTGTTTTTGCCGGCTTTCGTTGTGTATTTGCGAGGTAGTTGTTTGAGGATCTCCTGGTGGTGCTATTTAGTTAAAACTAGAATAGCACCTTTATTTTTTTGTATTTGGTACTGGATCTATCTTTTGGAAGGTAGAAATGACCATTTTCCTTGTCTTGCTAGTTGATAATTTTTATAGCAAAATGGGATAAAGCTTTTCCTGATATGATACGAGTATTGTAGTAAGCTTTTAATCTTCTATGCTGAAGACACTGGTAAAATAATAATAATAATAATAATATCATATCAAGTGATAATCATTTTTTTGACAATTTTAATCTAACTATAATTCAATTATTTCAATAGTGCATTTTGTTTTTCAATATATAATAAATATTATAAAGTCCTTGTCGTGTATGAAACTTGTAATATTAATTCTCAATTGGGTTAATTTCACAAATGGTCACTGAAGTTACTTGAAAATTTCAAAACGGTCACTGAAATTTCAAAGTTTGAGAAACGGTCACTGAAGTTTGAAATTTCTTTCACAAACGGTCACTGAATTTTCAGATTTTTTGGGCAAATTTGAGACAATTTTTCGGCAACTTCCGACCATCAAAACCGTCGATTTTGGATACCGTTGGAAAGCCCACGATATCCTCTTCAATTACCACAAAAATTTCCCAAAAACTCCAAGTGATTTGGCCGGAATAAACCCACGAAGTCGGCAACCGAAAATTGTGAAAATCTGCCCAGATTTTCAGATTTTTTTAGACGAGTTTGCTGCATTTTTTCGACAACTTTCGACCACCAAAATCGTCAATTTCGAATACC
>CAIGRF010416110.1:68933-90921 GCA_903798235.1 Fraxinus ornus | reverse complement strand
AAAAAAAAAAAAAAAAATGGGAACTAGAAGGAAAAAAAAAAAAAAAAAAAAAGCAAGTTGAAAATGAATGACGTTAGGTACATCAAACTTTTTTGGTTTACGTACAGGGGGACAACTGTCCCCCTTTAGAGCCCCGGTGAGAAATTTGGCTTTTCCCATTTGTATAAAAGAAGAAGTAATAGAAATTGGTACTAAAACAGTGAGCTCCATAATGTGTTTAAGGGTGTGTTTGAAAGAGATTCTTCCATTCTACAGTAAATCAATTCTCATTTTCAACCACTCAATTTTCAATAAAATAATATTTTTTATCACATCAATAACTTTTTTTTTCTTTTTCAACCACACATTTCCCATCATATCACTATTCAAAAATCAATTCTTCCCCCAAAAATCCCTCCCAAACACACACTAAATATTGTGAAAAATGGTGGGACCCCATCTGCTTGTGTGTCTGACGTGTTTCTGTGGTGTACAATTTTTGTAGAGAAATTTACAATTATTTTGAAGTATTTGGACACAACTTAATACCAACCCACCATACCTAACTTCCTAATTCTAAAGTTTCCTTTCAGTTCTTTACACCTATCACCCGTCCACCACTTGTCCAAAGTATCTTATATCTCATATTATTGTGTATGCATGTCGCATTTAAACCACTTTGTTACTCGATTAATAAATCGTATCCCACTAATTTGAGATTCAAAAGACGTAAATAATATCCCGAGCACAAAAATATTCTCGAATCAACGATAAACTCATTTTTTTATACGATGAATTGGACATAATTGAACATATTAAAGAAAAGCATATGATATTGTTTATGAATAAGATTCTCGTTGAATTTACCATAAAATTGAACATGGTTAGTGAATTTTATTTTGTCACAATTAGATAGAGATCATAACCTCAATGGTCACTCAACTTTGTAAAAAATTTCTACGGAATCACTAAATTTTAAAAAACACCTCATTCATCATTAACTTTGCAATTTGTAATCTTGTCCATCACTGACATTACGCGGTTGCATACGTGGATGATAAATCAGCTGAGACATAGTGCCACATATGCAGTCATGTCAACATTTCTTCAAATGTTTGACAGACCACGAGATCAGTAATGAACGAGATTACAAATTACAAAGTTTAATGAAGAATGTGGTGGTTATTAAAGTTCAGTGACGAGGTGAATAACTTTTGTAAACTTTCATGACCATTTGGGTTAAAAAGAAATAAGGGATGTACTATGGGTACATAATTGTACCCATAGGGGTGTCCATAATGGACACCCGGCACCCCCCTATTAGTGGGGGTGCCAGTGCATTTTTCAAGAAATAAAAACACGCGATGTAATTCCTATTTTTCGCACATTTTACTTTACAATACTCATATTACTGTGTCGCCTTCGAATCATTTTTAACACTCAAATCAATAATTTAAGATTCAAAAGATGTGGATTAGAGCTCGAAAATAATTGAGTCAACATCAAGTTCATATTTAATGTGATAGATGAGACATAATTGAA
Source organism: Fraxinus ornus (assembly GCA_903798235.1). Taxonomy (NCBI): domain Eukaryota; kingdom Viridiplantae; phylum Streptophyta; class Magnoliopsida; order Lamiales; family Oleaceae; genus Fraxinus; species Fraxinus ornus. The sequence continues at coordinate 89,400 of CAIGRF010416110.1, read as the reverse complement.
CAAGTTTTTCAAAAAAAAATAAATCATAATAAATTTGGGATAGTAAAAATTCGTTTGACATAACTTCTATTTTTGTTTTTACGTTTGTTTCTTGTAGAAAAAGTTTATGAGAAATTTTATCTTAATTAATATTTGAAAACTAATTTCAAAAAATGTTATCTCTCGGACGGGTTATCAAAGGAAGTCAATTAAGTCAATTTGCTTTAAAAGCTCTTTTAAGTAGGAACACTTGTATAAAATTAATCAAACGAATTCAAAAGTAACTTTTATTTCTCAAAATCTCATCTTGGTTTCTCAAATGTCATGCCAAATAGGCCCTAACAACACGTTTGCTTAGCGTTTCATTAGAAAGGTAGTCGAGAAATTGAAGGTTTTTTTTTTTCCTTTTTCTTGTACTGTAAAAGGGGAGTTTATTTTTAATTTTACTTCTTTTGGGGGAAAAAGCTAAACCTATACATTCTTGCTACATCATGAAATGTGATTGGATGACGGGATGGGCTTTTATTTTGACAATGATCTTCATGAATTCTTTATGGACTACTTTTCGTGTCCACTAATTGCACGTGCCGCCACTAAACAATTATTTGCGAAAAAGGCCGAACGAAATCACAAGGAAACTCAACCTATGTAATACTAGGTGGTAAATATCGAGAGAGAGATGCTACATGTACAACACTTGAATTATAATAATGGATGACAATTTCTAACGAGGGGGTGGGGCCCGCGAATAAAATAATCGAGGGCCCCACCCCTCTTATAAGATATCGTCATCCATTGTTGTAACCCAAAATTGTACAAGCAAAATTATTCATAACATGAAATATTAACTATAAATAAATGAGCAATCTTCTTCTCGTGTTTTATTAAATGCACTCTTGCTTGAAGTAAATTAGTTAAACCTTTACATAGAATTCTAGAAACTCTCACTCAACAAGGACAACCCATTTTATTGTGCATGGTTTTGTAGGACGTCAGGCCTTGTTTAATTCTCATTATTTTCAAAATACATTTTTTTCTCTTATTTTTAATCACATATTTTTCAATAAAATAATATTATACGTAATTTTAAAAAAATTCTTTATTTTTTAACCACATATTTTTCATCAAAATACTATTTCAAAATACATTTTGGACAAAAATGAGGCTCAAATAAGCTCTAAGTCAGATTTGATAGGAATTAGATTTCAAAGTTTAATGGAGGATTGGAAACAATTTTTAAAGATTAGGGACAATAGAAATTAACATGGGTGGAAGCTCGGGGACAAAAGAGGTAGCACGACCTAATTTTATAGAGTAATGCTATTCATCCTCACTAGGATTACAACCACAATTTAGGTGACGTTAATATGACATTAAATGATAGGTGAAATTAAATCATTTAGAGCCCTCTAGACTAGAGTTATAACCCCAGTGGAGCTACATAACATTATTGATTTAAATTTGAGTAATGTTATTCATTTCATACACACTGAGGTTACAAACACAGTCTAGGTGGCGTTAACATATCATTTATAGCCGTTTAGATTGTGTTTGTAACCCCACTGGAGATGAATAACATTACTCTTTAAATTTTACTTGTGATTTCATTGCCCGACCAGTCCCTGAGACTCGATTTTTTTTATTTAATTTATTTCAAGTTTTTCATATGATGACTAGGATCTGATACACAAACAACTCTTTCACATTAGTGTCAAAATAAGCCGAAAGCAACCATGGCTTTATTTCACTTTCAATAATGCTAATGTTAGTCTACTCTTAAAATTTCAGTAACCACACGAGTCGAGAAGGGTTTAAAAAGTCAAAAAAAAAAAAAAAAAACTGCTTTTTGATGCAGACTTTTAGTCCATAATAGATTAGTTTCAATAATTTAAAGACTGAATTTGTATCAGATAAACTAATATGGCCGTCCCAATGAGTTATATTATATAATAATAAAATAAAGAAGGCTAAAAGCAAAGAACTAATAAAGGAGAATAGGATGGATGGACGGTGTAGATGTGATTTAAAATGTAAAGAAATATTTTATGCTTCCTTTTTCTTTTAACAGATCTACAAATCCAAAGCCAATTATGGGATGCACGATCATATATGAAAAATGTACATACAGAAAAATTAACTTTCACTTGAATGTAACTTTTCTATTCAGGGAGTTTCTATGAATCGTCAAGACGTCAAATAATATCTAGCATCGTGTTTTATATCGAACGCTACTTATGCACATTGATAATTTGGACCTAAAGTGAAATTTTGGTGAAAAGGTAATGACATTGAATCATGTAATATTGCTGCTTAAAGTTTGAATAGAAAGAACATATATACAACAATGCTCTCCATCGACTTCATTGAAGATTTTGAAAATTTACATACCTCGGATTGCAGATGGTCACAGATTTTCATTCAATGCCTCTTGAGAATTCAGACAAATGCACTCGAAATGTTCGATGTAGCCATGAAAATGAAGATGCTAAGACTGTTGTTTTTTTTTGGTCTGAAATTTGAGATTTGAGAGAAGTCTAACAAAGTCCTGAGTGAGATGAGATGTTATTATATATAATGGGTGGCATATTTGCACACAGACACACGCATGGGTATGTGTGTGAATATGGTTTGTGGGCTTTGAACACAGTATATTTTAGTGAATTCTAAATCTTGACTACAGCAAAGCATTTTCTTGATATTAAAATATATACTAGTAAACACTGCACTGAAGCATTCGAGCATGGGTATTTGTAGAGGGAGTTTTGGAGTTTTATATGTTCCCAATGTCAGTGAATAAAGGAAAATGTCTCTCTTTTTCAACTCCCTCCTTAAACTCCACGACGTCGCGCGTGAGTCTGAACAAATAGCCATTCATGAATGATGACGACGGTACCTTAAGTGAAGTTTTCTTGCAGTAAATCTGCAGTTATTATTTTTTATTTTTCCTTTCTATAAATGAACTGCACAATATTGAACAAATTGGGATATATATAAGAAAAAACGATCTGGATAATTGAATTTTGTTACATTTCTCAGATTCCGAACATTAATTTCAATAGAACAATTATCATTTATTACCCATTATTATCCATACATTTTGTAGGATTCATTGTTATTCCCCTTACGATATTTCATTGGGTTGATTTCAACCGCAATTTTAATGTGTGCTGAAATTGAAAGTCAGCTGACTCTTATAATGTGAGTGTAAAGGTATGGAATCCGAGGTATATTCGACTGCATAACAGAACTTATAATACTTAATATCTGAAATAGTCGAAAAGTTCAGGGATCAATTTGCAATGGTCAGAAAGTTGAGGGGACTGAATTGCATGAGAATGAAACTTCAGTAACCAAATTGAACAATCTGAACAGGTCAGGGGCTGAATTGGAATTCAGTAAAGGTAAGGGCAGGTATGCAGAATGCCCAAGATGAAAGATAATCCACTTATTTAAGTTACACTGTCCCAAACTTTTATTTTTCTTTTCTTTTTTTCCCCTAAAAAATTGAATACAAATATATGATCAATCCACAATAACCGGTGTCACATTCATCATTCAAACCTAGGCATCTTTGATTTTAAGGATTGGACAGAAAGTACCTAGTCTTTCAAAGCAAAATTTGAACAATAATTTATCGGTTACTCGTTAAAACATCTCCAAGTTCTTGACATCAGTCGAAAAAGCTTCTGGTTCGACAGTTCAAACCGAGCCCTGTTGCTACTTGACGTGCCACCGATTATTGTGCTTGTGTTTATGCCCGTCTCTCTGGCCAAATTTTCAATATCATCTGGACTTTCTATTATTCGATCAAAGCAAATGTACCTCCCGGACGCTGTCTTTTTCATCCCCTCAAATACACATACATGTGCCTCTGCTAATCTATTTACGTCGACGGTTGCTAGCAAGCCATTCGCGTACATTTCTTGAACACCTTTGAGATAAGCAATTGTAGATGTTGGACTACGACGGTAGAAATCTGGCCCGGTGATAAGCCCGGGACAAATGGTCACAAGTTTAACACTGCTCTCCCTGGCAACTTCCCAAGCAGATTTTTCTGCCCTCAATTTCCCCAAAGCATACCAGAGCTATAAATTCCAGATAAAATTGAATTAAACTGCATTACATCTCACTAATTCGCTTACAATTCTTGATTTATCGGATCATGTACTGGAAAACTAGATTAGTTTTCGAGGAATTACCTTTTTGTTTAGGCAGACGGATTCATCGCTCCAGCTGCCATGATCAATTAGAGAAGGGAGTTCATCACAAGAGTGATCTCGCCAAATACAGGTCAGAAGTGAGGATGTGAGTATGCAATGTCTAACCGAAGGTGTAACCCCACACGCCTTTACAACATTTTTACTTGCATTCACTTCGATCTCAGCCATGGCTTTCTGGAAAACATTAAATTTTCATGACTTTGCTCCTCAGAAAGGGAGAGAAACTAAATGCAGGTATAAATGGTTATTCACTTCCAAAAATGGAAATTTATAATGTCAAACTAGGAGTAATATATAAAATTGAATGTGCTTCACACACTCCAACACTAGTTACATTTATACTGCTATTGTATTATTTACATGTTGAAGAAGCCATATAGCAGAGTTGCATATCTATCCTAAAGACCGGTAATACTCATCCAGAATGACATCCGGCAAGTACCGTAACTTTCCTTGGTCATCTTGTTAACTGTCATCTCATCTCCTGGAATCAGTATTCGTTTGTATAAACCATTTCATCAAAAAGCTTACACTATTAAGAGAAGAAGAAACTTATTTGTTTTTATTTTCTCTTCGACAAGCCCCTCACTAAATAGTAAATACCTTACATGTCAAAATTTCAAACTCGATACGTGTGCTAGCTTTGTACCATATAAACCATCTTATCTATCCATCTTATGTAAAAATTCAATTTTATATTTTATCTTAGACAGTTAGAAACCAATAGAATGAAATTGTGTCAACTACTCAACAACAAACGCTCGTCAAGTACAGCATAATAAGGATATTGGTAGATGTATTGTAATTGCAAAAGGCAAATGATAAGAAAGAGAGAACTGTCTAAATATTGTCATCAAGGCACATGCTACTGATTATTCAGGCTATCAAATTATGACCTCAAGCTCAGTGCGATTAACAAAATGACATCATATGAGACCATTTGAGTTATAATTAAAGCAGCATTCTTTGTCTCTATCATAATTCAATAATTAAAAATGAGACATTTCATTCTATTCCATAAAACAGGGGGAATGCATTAAGACTGATTGGCAAGCTGTTGAGGGGAGAAAATGGAAGGACGAAAGAACAAGCACTCACTGAATAGCCAGATAACCCGGCAGGGTCGATAAATCCAGCAGTGTGAAACACGCCACGGCAACCATCAAATGCATTGGCCAAGCTTTCAATTTCATTCAGCTTAGACATGACTATTTCAATAATACTATTGGTAAGTCTCATTTCACCAGATATTTCCATCTCCCTCAGCTTCTCCACATCTTCTGCATTTTCAGTTCAACACTAATAATTCGTTATACCACAGTGGAGAGAAATCTCAGAAAAGGAGAAACATTGTAGTCTGCATTTTTTAAATCCTAAAAAGTAAAATCGACAGTGATTTTCAAAAAGAAATTTCAATGATGTAAAGCATACTAATGAAAAGCAGATGTTGGATCCATCTATGTCCGCACACATAACTTGAGCAAGTTGATGTTGCCAATAATCTAAAAAAGTAATTCATTAATTAGATTAAATTAAATTAAATATTTTTCATTAAGGCTCCTGAAACACATTATTTTCCATGAAATTTTCATTTTTCAACTTTTGTAGTGTTTGATAGGTAAAATCTTCTCGGGGAAATGTTTTCCATTATTCCAAATTTTCCACTTTTTTTTAGGAAAATAAATTCTTGATGTTTTGGTTGGTAAATATTTTTCAGATTTTTTATTTTTATTTTTGTAATTGGAAAAAATTCTAAAAATAATGATAAAAATTTTTATCACTTTTATTGACAATTTTTATGCAAAACAAAGTCAAACGAATGATATTCGATATGGTAATTTTTTTTTCAATTTTTTTTTTTTTTTGGCAATGGAACAAATTCTAGACTGATGGTAGAAAAAATTATCACTTTAATACTTTAATGGACAATTTTCATAAAAAAAAACGAAGCTAAACGTTGTATAAAAATTTATACCAATCAAACACTATTAATTATAATTTTCAGTAAAAAAGTTTCTAAACAAATCAATTCTCTGTCAAATATTTTCTTTCCATTCATTTTCCCTCTCTGCAATCAAACCGACCTAAGTTATGAATATGAATAAACGTGTGTGTGTGTGTGTGTAAGACAGCATGAATCACGCTCACAACTTGGGTACCGCCGGCAGGAAAATATAATTAAATAAGGCGTCCAGTTATACAAAACAGACCTTCATTATCAACAATGATCCGCACGGAGTAACCATGGACAAGGAGCTGGTTCACAACAGCGATACCGAGGTACGAAACGCCGCTGGTGACACACACTAACTTCTCCAGTACGTCGTTGTTTCCAGCTCCGGAGATCACAGGATCTCTGTCTCTCAAATCGTCACCGTCCTTTCTCCGGTGGCCGGCAGCGCAAGACAGCAGCATACGGCGGAACTCATCAATCTCCGCATTCTCAGTCTCGTGCAATCGTAAAATCCCCATTGAAGCAGCTTGAATCAGTAGAGCAAATTTGTTACCATAAGGTTTAGGAATGATAATTGGTCATCCTGCGTTATGCGCCTCGTCTTTTATGCTTGTTGACGACTCAAGATGGCTTGGCTTGTCATCAGCTCGAAGGAAGTTTTTTTCATTTGCTCCCACCCGACAGGCTGCTCTACTTCATCCATTCATATCTATCGTGTTTATAAATTAATAATTTTTGACTACAAATTAATTATATCGGCTTGGCTAAAGAAAAGATGGCTGGGCTTGATTTGTGAATGGCTAAGAGAGTGACAAAATCAATGTGGACCCGACCACTTGTTGAATGACAGGTGATCTGGCTCAGCCTATTAGGCTGGCTGCTGGTAGATTGAAACCCGTAGCTAACTTCACGACCGGTGATTTTTACGGACTCTATCACCCATCGTAGAATCTGGAGGCTTATATTGCAAGAGTGAATAGACAGAGATTGCATGATGCTAAATCATTAGTGTGCAGTAGAGCCTAAAGAGATGAACTTAGCATGCATGTGGACTATCAAAGAAGAAAATTGTGTAGGAATTATAAATGGAAATGGTGCTAAGGCTTGATATAACTTGTACTTAGAAGAAACTTATCAAGTTAATTTTCTGAGATTGACGTACTAACCAAATGACAGGTTTTCAATATATTCTATACTAACCTAGGTAATTACTAATTGTAGAATTCCTACGAAATTTCATTCAAAAAATCTTTAGACTCTTGGGACTTGTTTTGACTAATTTTTAAGATGATAAGGTCGTTAATAAAGATGTACCCACAAATAGAAAGAAGAAGTGAACACAACTCATTGAAATCAAAATAACAAGATTTCACGACTCAATGGCAATATAAAGTATTAATCCCGCGACTCATGGAAATCAATAAAGAAAACTTGAAAATCAATTAAGTCACGTCGATCACAAGAATGGTTAAAAAAGATCCCATAACTCAATCTTATGTGATGAGAGTTCGTTGAATTATGGCAAGTGTACACCTTTTTAGATGTTATGTGAGAATTTAAAAAGTGTTGGGCGGGAAATTGTCCTTTAAGAAAAAAAAATTCAATCATGTGTGTACAATGTAAAAAATGATGTGATATAGGATGTACATGTATGATGATTGTAGTTTGTATTCAAAGATTCCTTTAGTGTGCTTTGAAATGTGTTGAGCAAAAATTCTATTAAATTATTATATTTACTAGTTAAGAACACGTCCATTAATGTGATATTATAATATGTGAAATTTAACATTTTTTTTTTGTTATTGAAGATTCTAAATAATAATAGTTTGATTGGTACTTGCTGTATTTTAACACCATAGAATTACTCATCTAAATTATCATGTCAAAGCTGGTAAAATAGATAATATTATTTGCTCGACAACCATCAACATTTTCATTAGAGATACTAGCTTTAAAATTAGTTCTAACCAAATAACAGCTATGTTATGCCTCGGTACACGAGACAGGCCATGTGAAAGCTGTTACGCCTTGCCTCTGAGATTCAAGGAAAAGTTGCCACGTGGACAGGAAGTCAACAAAAAAGTCAAAGGAAAGTTCATAAATTTTAATAATGGAAATGTCAAACAATACCAAAGCCCTTACATTAAAGGTCCGAAGTTCATGCCCTCTATCTCATGGACGAAGCCGCCGAACCTCTATCTCATGGACGAAGCATCTATGAAGCTCTCCGAGGCTCTAAAACTATCCGAAGTTACTAAGCTTACATTGTCCCATGCTACATATTCGAAGATATTTTAGAAGTGATTGATATAACATTTGTAATAAAGTTTGTCAGTATGTCGCTTATTACTACGTAGAGTGACTGACCCCTTTTCATTATATTAATTATACAAGTAGACAGCGATGTGAAACCCCAATTCAGGTGATGAGGCGATGTGGTTCTGATACAACGATCACCACGTCAGCCAGAAATTTGAAAGGGACCACCCCCGCTATGAAGTGTAGAGCCTTTCACTTAAATCTGAGTAGAGGAGTTGAAATCTGGTATACAAGGTTGCCAGAAGGTAGCATTCGAAACTGACTGGACCTCAAAAAGACGTTCTTGAAACTCTTTGCAACAAGTAAAGAAGGAGAAAGGCTCATACAGTGGCTGCAAGACATGCGACAACAGCAGGGCGAGAAGCTGAAAAGCTTATTGTCCCGCTTCACTGATGAAATGACCTACTGTGTACAGGTCACAGATAGGGAAGCATTAACTGCCTTGATGGGAGGCTTAGACAAGAACTCTCTATTTTGGAGAGACGTGCAAAACAATGATCCTGCCACCTATGATGCCCTACTAAAAATGATAAGGTGAGAAATCTTAATGAATAATTGAGAGACCATAGGAACAGGGCCAGCTAGGGTCTTTCCCCTCCTCAAAAGCAAAGGGGGAGAGACCCTACTTCCCATTTGATGGACCACCAGACACCCTTAAATCATGGACAAGAATTGGCTGTAGCAACACTCAATGCAGTACCTACTTTGGCTTATGAGGAGGTCAACCTTAATGCTGAAATGCATCAGCGCCAGCCCTATCCGAGGTACTAATAGAGGGGACGAGGTAGGGACGAGGTATTGAACCTAGAAATAGGGATAAAGTGCCCACTTATTGTACTTACCATCAATCCCGTGGCCACCTCACGAAAAATTGCTATGACGTCACCAGACATTCCCGTAGCACACAACAAGTAAGATGAAGGTGCCCCCAAAGAAATGCTCCTTACAGGCAAACCCAACAGCATGGGAGTAATGAGCAACATCGTCCCAACAGAAATTACCCTCCAAGAGGGAGGGATAATGATACAGAAAGGCCTAGAGAGGGTCAAAGGCAGAGACGAAACCCGCTGAAAAATAATGGTCAAGAACCCATCAGGGAAATTGACACGACATTGGAGGCCCACATGTTGGAAGAAAATTTAGGAACTCATACTAGAGAGGCAAGTGACCCTCCCGTGACGAGCTACATAGTTAACCAATCTTCCACCGGAAGAGCGATTTCGCCAATCACATTTACTCAAGAAGATGCAGTGGGTGTGCATTATCCGCACTGTGACGCCCTATAGTAAGTACTGTCGTGGCCTGCAATGGCCTGAAAAGGATGTTAGTGGATAATGGGAGTTCGGTCAACATCATCTTTGGATCCACTTTTGACAAAATGAAAGTTGACCATGAATTGACCCCAATGAGTTCCCCCTTCTGTGGCTTCACAGGAGATAGCATCATCCCAAGGGGTAAAATCACTCTAGTAATAGAGATGGAGACCTTACCATTAATCGCACACCACTTCATGAAATTCTTGGTGGTTGATAACCGATTTGCTTATCATGGGGTGCTTAGAAGGCCAACTTTGAAGGAACTATGGGCTATCACCTCCATCCATCACTTGTGCATGAAATTCCCAACTGAAATGGCATTGTAACTATCCGAGGAGACCAGCGAGGCGCTAGGGAATGTTACTCGAACTGCTTAAGGAAAGTGGAAACAAGAACCGTCAATGTCATTGTAACAGACATCGACATGAACGACGACCCTGAACGAGGGAGTTTCCCTGAACATGAGAAGATGTCGATATGGCCAAAGCCCATGAAGTAGGAGACGTCCTCAATATTGCACGAGCCCCTGAAGAAGAGGTGGCTGCTGAAGGGATAGCTCGCTTAGAGGAGCTGGACCCTCGCATCATTGATTGCGAACCTTAGACATCACCTATGGAAGAACTGGAAACCTTTCCAGTGACCCATAGGATCCATCCAAGTTTTTATAAGTGGGAAATAACCTACCCATGAAGGTGAAAGAGGAGTTGAAAAAATCTTTATTGAAAAATCTCGATGTCTTTGCCTAGAAACATGGAGACATGATAGGCATTGACCCAAAGATCAGTAGCCACCACCTAAATATAGATCCAAAAGTCACGGAACCTTAATTCTGTAAGATACGAAGCTCTAAAGGATGAGGTTAATATGCTAATCGACGGTGGATTTATCCGAGAATCGGTATATCCGAAGTGGATCTCTAACCCAGTGTTGGTAAAAAAGTACAATGGAAAGGGGAGGGTTATTTTTTCATAGATTTTTCAAATCTAAACCAAGCTTGTGCTAAGGACAGCTTTCCACTTCCCAGAATAGACCAACTTGTGGACTCAACGGCCGGACATGAACTGCTTAGCTTCATGGACTCATACTCTGGATATAACCAAATCTTTATGTTCCCAGCGGATGAAGAGCACATATCCTTCATCACAGACAAATGAATCTATTACTACAACGTCATGCCCTTCGGGTTGAAAAATGTTGAAGCCACCTATCAAAGACTAGTCAACAAAATGTTCGCCGACCTTATTGGAAAAACCATGAAAGTCTATGTGGACTACATGCTGGTGAAAAGTTTAAAAGCAGGCGATCATGTTACACACCTTAATGAAACATTCCAGATTTTGAGAAGGTATCGGATGAAGCTCAATCATTTGAAATGTGCTTTTGGGGTGTCCTCTGGAAAATCCCTGGGTTACATCGTTAACCAAAGAAGCATTGAAGGGAACCCTGAAAAGGTCAAAGCTTTAACTGAGATGAGGTCACCTCAACAGCTAAAAGAGATACAAAGCCTTACTGGATGAGTGGCAGCCTTGAATCACTTCATCTCCAAGGCAACAAACAAATGCCTACCCTTTTTTAAGGTCATCAAAAGTAGAAACAAATTTTAGTGGATAGAGGAATGTGAAGCAGCCTTACAAGAGCTGAAGAAGCGCTTGGAACAGACTCCCTTCCTCTTCAAACCCAAATCACGAGGCCCTTCAATTGTATCTGTCGGTGACTTCTGTAGTCCTCAGCTCGGTTCTGATTATTGAAGTGAATAACCACCAAATGCCCATCTACTACGTAAGGAAAGTACTCTTGGCAGCAGAGACTCGCTACCCAGATATGGAAAAGTTAGCTCTCTCCTTGGTGACAACGTCAAGAAAGTTGGGGCTATATTTCCAGGCTTACTTTATACATGTGTTAACAAACTTCCTCCTCAAGCAAGTACTACAGAAGCCAGATGCTTTAGGGAGGTTACTTAAGTGGTCCATGGAACTCAGTGATTTTAACATCATTTTTAAGCCCATGACAGCTATCAAAGGCCAGGCTGGCCTAAGGTTGGCAAAAGAAATGCAGGTGAAGAGGCTCGTCACTAATAGCGACTCACAATTGGTGGTAAGTCAGGTCTATGGAAACTTCACAGCAAGCGATAAGTCTATGGCAGCATATTTGAAGTTGGTTATGAGTTTCATCCCATCATTTGAAAGATTTGAGCTGGTATACATTCCACGCTCTAAGAACGTTCATGCTGACGCGCTATCAAAATTGGCAATCAGTAAGGACTCCAAGCTACTCATAGTTGTGCCAATAGAGCATCTCTCCCGACCTTCAACCGACATGAACAAAGTAATGATGTGGGTCATAGACACCCCACATTGGATGAAGCCAATCATATCCTACCTCAAGGATTAGACCCTGCCCCTTGGAAAGAAAGAAGCCCAAAAGCTCAGAAGGAGAGCTGCCCACTTCGTCTTCCAGGATGACATGTTATACAAACATGGGTTTTCATTACCCCTGCTTAGATGCATTGGAGGAGAGCAAGCAAATCACGTACTCTGATAATCCATGTGGGGGTATGTGGGAACCACACTGGTGGGTGGTCCCTAGCACAAAAAGTACTTAGGCAAGGATATTACTGACCTACCTTGAAAAATGATGCGCAACAGTTTGTTAGAAAATGTGATAAGTGCCACGCTTTGTTTCTATTCAAAGGAAACCTTCTCAAGAATTGAATGTTGTATCTAGCCCTTGGCCGTTTTCAAAATGGAGGATTGATCTTATAGGACCTCTCTCCAAATGGAGAGGAAACTGTAGTTTCACGATTATTACCATTGATTACTTCAGCAAATGGGTTGAAGCCGAACCACTTACCAAAATTACTAAGGCAAACACTTCCAAGTTCCTATGGAAGAACATTATTTACAGGTTCAAAATTTCCCACTCAATTGTACCAGACAATGGCAGACAGTTCGACAACAAAAAGGTCAGAAACATGTATGAGGAGTTGGGCATTAAGAAGCATTTTTCCTCCCCACATTACCCCAGACAAGATCAAGTACACTTTGAAGAGGAAATTGGATGCTTCCAAAGGGGCATGGGTCGATGAGCTCCCTCAGGTGCTATGGGCCATTAGAACCACAAGTAGAAATGCTTTAGTAGAGACCCATTCTCTATGGCTTATGGGGCCGAGGCTATGAGCCTTATTGAAATAGGTCTATCATCTCCTCGACGAATACATTTCAACGAGATAAGCAATGAGGAGATGAGAAGATGCAGATTCGACCTCCTTGAAGAAAGGATGGACGACTCTCAAGCCAGATTGGCCATTTACCAATGAAAAATGACTAAATAGTACAATTCAAAAGTAAAAAAGAAGTCATTTCATTTAAATGAGCTAGTATTACAAAGGGTGTCCCCACCCTCTAAGGAGCACGATTTAGGAACCATTGGCCCCAAATGGAAGGATCCTTACTACATCAGAGAATAGGTTCAGCCAGGGACCTATAAAATTGAGAATATGGATGGAAAGACACAGCCTGATCCATGGAATGTAGAACATTTGCGCAAGTATTATCAATGATGTAAAGCATCTTGTATATTCAACTTTTGAATCCAATAAAAATGGTTCTTATTATATTAATTGTCAGTTAAAAATCCCCTCCGAGGAGGCCAAAAGTCCCAGAGGTGGTTCTGCAAAGACGAGTCATCCTTATACAAGGAAAACACAAAAATCTTGCTGAAGGGTCCCAAAAGGACCCCATCTGCACTTGCGAAGTGTAAAACATGCCTATAATAGCTAAAGTTGTTGAGAAAGCCTTAGCTTAGGCAAACTACTCAACTATAGCCTTAGGTATAAGGCAAACAAATTGCTTATACTTGTGCAAAATAATAAATAATAGTCAGACTAAAAGTTTGAAGTGCCAAAGAGCCTCAGCCCATGCACGTCATAGTACTCAAGTCCAAAAATTTACGAAGGTACATGACCTCCAAACTCTTGGGCAAAAAGTTCTTAATGTTTAGATTACTATTGAAGCATAACTTGTGGAGGTTTCATAAAACTTAAGTCTTACAAATATGTTTGACCTTAAAAGTATAATTACTTGGTTCAACAAGTTGTGAAGTGATTAGGAGATCTTCAGTTGGCTAATTACTTGAAGTTTGATTCTGAACTTATGTTTACAAGTTCAAGTTTGAATATGTTATTGCTATACTTCTTTGTTTCTAGGTCAGACCTCCTAGTAATTGGATAGGTTTGACCTCACTACATGCCTCATGTTACTGAACTTCAAGATTCGTAAGATTGATGTAATCGAGCTTTCGAACTTGTTATACAACTGATGTTGTTATTAAGTTAATGATAGAGTGCGATCTAATCGAAGTACAAGTGGTTCGAGCTCATATTGGCAATCACATCAGAACTAGGTAGAAGCAATAAGGCTACAAAAAGAAAGTAAACACAAGAAGTAAATAAAAATAGAACTTCATTAATACAAAGAAAAAACATTTACAATTGGTGGCTAAAGCCCTTACACTTAGAAAGAAAAAGTACAAGAAGAAAAGCTACTCTGGCAGCTGGGGGTTGGGGAGCCACAAAGGGTACTATGGCATCAGGAGCCACTTCTTTAATAGCAGCCTCTTCAGCTGCATCGTCATAAAGTTTGATTACTTGGTCTCATTCTGCTGGAGTTTGAGGCTCAGACTCCCTTGCCTCGTCCTCAAGAAACTCGGCCCTCAGGTCAGAAGTGTTGATGTTTTGAGTATGAACCTCCAGCCACTCGATGACTTCGATATAGGCATACTTTCTCCAATACTTCCCAAAGTTCCGGTACACTTCGATCAAATGGAAGTTNGTCAAAAGTCTTCGCTTGCTTGGTAAGATAGGCCACCTCACTTTGAGACAGATGTACCTCATTCTTCAAAGATTTAATCTCTGCTAAATCAGAGACGAGTTTCACTGACTCCTCAGATTGTTGTTTCTTTAAGGCCTCCACTTCTGCCTTGGCCTTACGGTAGCCTCCTTAGCCTGAGAGACTTAATTGGTGAACCCACGATTTTTGCTTTAAAGGTTTTTAAAGAAGGCTTCAACCTCTATGGCCATGCCGAACGACCTCCCCGTTTGGGCCACCATTGTGGTGAAGACATCGACGGCGTCGTTCTACTCGATGTAGGATTGCCACTGCCCCATCCAGTACTTATGAAATGTCAATGTTACAGTCTGAACTTCTAGTGCGAGAAGGGCAAGAGCCTCGGAGGCTAATTCATCAGATTGTGTGGCCAGTGCAGGTTTCGATCTTGGAGCTTCAGAGGTGGTGGAGTCACTTGAAGCTCTGACCTTCCGGCAGGATCTTACCTCTAGGGCTCCACAACACTTGGCCTCTTTTGCCCCCTAGAGGCTGCAGCTATCAAGTTGCCCAACAGATTGGCCCCCGTTGGGACCTCGAAGTCGATGAGAGAGAGGAGGGACGTCCCTTGACTCACCCGTCCTACTGGGGGTCGAGATCCTAAAATTCTTTTTGGGCTCCTCATCCACCACTTTCTTCCCCCTATCAAACATAGGGGGTCATCCCTCTTCTTGAGAGGCAGCCTCCTAGCTGACCCTCTCGATTTTGTCGTTCACCTGTTTTCCTCCAACAGATGATGGCTTTATCCCCTCCCCCGAAGAGGATGTGAGAACCTCTTACCCTTCCTTACCATTAAGCCAAAGTCTTCAAAAAGGCGGCTCGACTGGATCGGACGATTGAAGTCACGAGAGTCAGGAGATTTTGTGTAGACCTCGAAGAGAGTGTCCTAATCACACTCTGTGAACTCGAACCATTCGACCGATCCTGCAAAACAAATACAAAAAGGTAAGTATCAGACCACGTCAGTTCAAAAAATCAACAAAGAAAGAAATGCACTCACGAACGTCGGAATAAGAGGTAGAAACTTTGACATGGGGGACAAGGTCACCCTCACACTCCTGTCATTTCCCCTAACCCAAAACCAGGTCTCCTTCCACCCTTTGATGGAGAAAGGCAAACCTACGACAAAGGGGGAGTGTGACCCCCAAGGACACAACGAATACTATCCCTGGAGTCCACTTTTCCTAAGGACCTAGGTTGGTACACTATTTGAAAGATGTACAAGGGCATGTCCTCGCCCAGGGAGGTCCCCTTTCATAGGAAGTAGGAACCTACCAATTGGACCCAGGCATTGGGAACGAGCTGGTAGGGGATAGTCCGTAAAGCCTAAGGACTGCCCGAAAGAATGGGTGGATCGGCAGGCGAAGCCTAGCCTTCAACAAAAACTCACTAAAGGCGATGCAGCATTGCCTTGGATAGCAAGCTTGCTTGTTAGGAGAGGGAAAAATGAGCTATATGTCATAAGGAATCCTGTATTTATCCCTAAGGTTGGTTAAGTACATCGGATCTATAGAGAAAGGAATGTTGGCTACCCCCTAAGCTATTTCATCATCCCCACTACCATTCCCAGAAGTAAAGGCACTTAGTCTAGCCTCAACAGCTCATGCGAGGTTGACCGTATTGGTAACTGAGAACCCCAACTCACTCGCCAACTCGCTGATATCTACCTTTCCCCCAGCAAAATTCGAAGAAGCCATTAATTTAAGGGTTGTCTAAACAATTTTCTCAAAATACGAAAGGAAAACGTTTACGAGTTTCTCAAAGAGAAAACAGAGAATGAAAGAAAATCAACAAAGAATAATACTTAGAGAAACTTCAAGATAAACTTGAAGAGTTCTTGAAAAGACTTGAAGATTTGAAAATCTTAAAGAGCAAAGAGAGAGGTTCGTGCAAAAGTAAAAGAAATTCCTTCTAAAATCCATGCCTCTTATATGCAGACTCATTCAACTCCACCTATTGGATCTTGATTTGAGTCATCCAACCATTCATCCAGAAGTTTCAATCTGAGCCACTCAGCATATCTGACGCTTCACCTTCGAATGCCCAGATTAGTTCGTCCGTTACACGCGCCCTTGTGCGTATGGAATTTCCAAAGGTGCGTGGGAGACAACCATTATTGCGCATTAAATGCGACGATGATTGTGTGTATTAGAAGTTTTACCACCCAGTTGCCATTTCTTGGAAACGTATAACAACATCAAATCATTGAGGCACCATAATTAAGGACGCCTCGTGTTTCTCAAAATCATTAAAAAACAACAAATACCTCGTAACTATCAATTCTGAGGCCCTGTGCATATGTGACCCCTTCACTTCTACCAGTTTAGTTAGAGCTTTAGATTTATGAAGGAACTTCGGGAGTCGCAGGTTCGGGATTGCTCTGCTTCTGAGACTGCTCGTAATAAACCATCTCGGATAACACCTATAGGGGATCTGTGCGAATTAGGTATGTTTTTAGCTATAGTAGCATGACGAAGGGCTATCCCCCCCTCTTCTTTTTTTGTACAAAAACTTGTTATTTCAAATTGTTCAATATTCGAAGTACATGCATTACATAAATAATCATGCCTATATTTGGGGGACTATTTTTACGCCTAGCCTCGCCTCCAAGGCTTGTTGCCACGTGAAAAGCTACGTGGACAGGAAGTCAACAAAAATTCAAAGGAAAGTTTATAAAGTCGAATAATGGAAAAGTCAAACAAGACCGAAGCCCTTACATTAAAGATCCGAAGTTCATGCTGAATCTCTATCTCATGGACGAGGTCGTCGAACCTCTATCTCATGGACGAAGCATTACAATTTAGGCCGAGGCTCTAAAACCATCCGAAGTTATGAAGTTTACGTTGTCCCATTCTACAGATTCGAAGATCTGTTAGAAGTGCTTGATGTAACGTTTGTAATAAAGTTTGTCAGTATGTCAGCCTATTATGTAGAGTGGCTAATCCCTTTTCAATATATTAATTGTACGACCAGATAGCGATGTGAAGCCCCAATACAGGAGATAAGGTCACGTGGTTCTGATCCAATGATCACCACATTAGCCAGGATAGTATAAGTAGATCCCTTTTGTAAGATATAGTGGTTGAATTCTTGACAGTGATAGATGAAAAATTTACACTTGAATAAAAGAAAAATTCATACAAACTCATAGTCAAATTACCGTGATGATCTTTACAAATTACTAGAAGCAACATAATGATCTCAATACATATTTCTATCTATCCTTCCACATATTTTCGTTGATGGTAACATCAGATTACTTTAATGATTTCCTTTAGGTCGTCGTCGTTGCATGATCGTCGTCGTTTCACACTGTCAGAACTTGAATATCTTTGTCTCTCATCGTAAAGTGTCTTCCACGTCCATTTCCATCCATTTAATGTCGTTAGTTCGGTAAGAAAGCGTCAAAATCGCATTGATATGGCAAGAGTTGGCCCAATATCTGTTGAGTTCATTTTTTGGGTCAACAATAGTCAAATAAGAAATAGCAAAAGCGCGTTCCAATTACTTCACTTACATGGACTAATCGAGATCGTTTACAAAGAAAGTCGAAGTCAATTAAGCACCTCGGTAGAAGCGACATGTAGAAACCAAACCTTCTTGTTCGATACGGGGTCATACAGATTGCTATAGTACACTTCCGAAGCAACGAGTCTTTGTTCCATAAGGCATCTTCCATAGCATCGTTTCATCCATGAGAATGTAATGTTGGAAATCTGAGAATGTGTGTGCTTAATATTGAACGCAATTTGGTGGCCTTGTTAATTTATGAAAATTCGTAGCTTCTTTATTTGGTCTGCAGAATATATATAGATGTTTCTGCTTGACTCGTTTCCTTGAAGCTATATCATCTTGTTCCTCTCGCTATCCAGTGCATCTCTTTTAGTGCATTAGGACATTAGGGAACTACATGTTTTCCTGTATGACCAACTCAATTTGCTATGGCGAGCTATCTCTGTGATCCATGATGATGAGAGGCTATATTTTTAAAAACTATCATCTTTAGAGCTCTGAGGAGATTAATACAGAAAAGTGTTAAGAGGTATTCTAGAAACTAAAAAAAATCTCGACTAGGTTCCTCTCCTATACAAGACAGAGGATGAAAAATCATTGATGCTATACTTGGTCGTTTCATAAGAAACCATTAGCTCCATGCTTGTAAGAGAAGAAGGCAACAAGCAGTTATTTGTTTATTATGTGAGCAATGTACTTCTATAAATGGAGACCTGCTATCTTAATATGGAGAAGCTCGTACTTTACTTTGTCACTACTTCTAGTAGTTGAGGTCATATTTCCATGCCTATAATGTTCATGAGCTAACAAATTTCCCATATAAGAATGCACTTCAAAAGCCCTATGCATCTAGTAGATTGATGAAATGGGCTATTGAGCTTAATCAATTCGACATTGTTTTTAAGTTGAGGACCTACATCAAAGGTCAAGCTCACTTTGTAGCTAAGTTTACCAACCTCTCCGAAATAAAGGAGATGATAGAAATTGTTGAGCTCCTAACTTGGCATCTCTTCATTGATGGCTCATTCGAAGAGGTGGGCTCTAGGGCAAAAGTTGTCCTAATAATTCTAGAAGGCCACAAATTTTATTGTGTAGTGAGGTCTAGATTTAGCATCCAACAATGTGGAAGAGTATGAAGCTCTTTTGTCGAACTTAAGCCAGCCCACTAAATGCAAGTGAAAAGGCTTCTTGCAAACAGAAAATCCTAAATGGTGGTGAGCCAGTTAACAATAACTTCTCTGCAAGGAAAAGAAAATAGCATATACCTCAAACAAGTGGACTTCCTTCCACACTTTAAAATGTTTGAGGTGACTCAAATCCCACGTCTTGAAAATGTCCATGCTGACTTACTATCTAAGTTGGCCAGCGACAAAGATTTCGAGCTGTTAGTGCCCATCGAGCACCTCTACAAGTCATCCATCAATAGAAATGATAAGGTGATGTAGGTAGAAGGCACCCCATTATGGATGAAGACCATCATATCTTTCTTTAAGGACTAGGTCTTTCTTGAGGCTAGAGTACTACTGGTCCACTTTGAAAGAAAAAAATTCCCCTCTAGTTTGTTCGTAAATGAGACAAGTGCTAGTGTTTCACCACTATATGGAGACAATCCTCCCAAGTGACAAGCCCTTGATTTCGTCAAATGGGAAATAGCCTCATTGGACCCCTAGAAAATAGGAGAGGTAATGCGTGTTATGCCATAGTCATCATCAACTATTTTACCAAGCAGGTAGAAGCTAAACCCTTAACCAAGATCGAAGAAGCCACCACTTCCAAGTTCATCTACAAGAACATAATTTGAGTTTCGATATTCTCCACTTTCTAATATCTGACAATGGATGAGAATTTGATAACAAAATAATTAGAGAGATTTACGAAGATCTGGGAATAAAGAAACATTTCTCAACCACATCATCCTTAAGTAAACAGTCAGGTTGAATCCATCAATAAAACTACTATGTACACCTTAAAAACAAAACTTGATGTCTCTAAAGGAGTACGGTGTCGATCAGCTACCTCACGTTCTATGTGTCATCCAGATGATAGGTAAAACAGCCACTTGAGAATCCCTTTTTATAGCTGATTACGCCAAAAAAATAACGCGGTAGTTGTAGTGCAGCTTTGTGGTGTCGTATCCACAGGGAGATGGAAAATGTGTCAAAGGATCAAGAAACTAGGGTTTTCGTGATTTGTGAAGGAGTCTTTAATTCGAACAAAGTTTTAATATCAATGTGTAAAATTGGTGAAATTTGAATCAATGTATAAAGTAGTGAAGCACCGGAATTC
>CAIGRF010416110.1:7976-21269 GCA_903798235.1 Fraxinus ornus | reverse complement strand
TTATATGTTTGTGAATATGAGTTAAAATTGTAGGAGCCATTCTGAATGAAGTTGACTTGTTCCTCGAGAAATCCCATAGACATACAGTTTTCTGTTGAATGGTTAGCTCCATAGTTTTCACATGATGGACAATTCATCACTTCATGTGTTCCTCCCATTTGTAATTTCACCAATAGCTCTACCTGCTTTGTCAAAGCTACTATCTGCGCGTTCGTAGATGCTGTGTTATCTAATTGATACGCCCCAAATTCTCTCAATGGTACTACTCTTTCTGATGAAAATATTGAATGTGTAGTGGCAAATAACTCAAATAAATCCAAGATTTATTGCACTGATTTTCCTATGATCGATCTACACGCAGATGAATTCACTTGAGATTTTAACAGTGGTGATAGTCCGGTGTAAAAGTATTGCACTTGATTACCAATCGTGATTCCATGATTTGGACACTTTCGTATCAGCTCTTTGAATCTATTCAATGCCTCATGATAGCTCTCTCCATCTTTCTATTGGAAAATTTGAATTTCCAATCTGATTTTAGCTACTTTTGTCGGTGGGAAGAATTTATTACAGAATTTTCTAGTCAGTTCTTCCCATTTAGTAATGCTTCTATGAGGTTCGGCGTCTAACCACTCTAATGCAGAATTTCTCAGTGTATATGGAAATAGTCATAACTTAATAGCGTCTTCATTAACCCCCGGAATATGGAAGTTCTGACAATTTCTAAAAACCTGGAGATATGTGTGTTCGAATTTTCATGAGGTGACCCGTAGAATTGGAGAGTGTTGCTCATCAAATTGATCTACTCTGTCCTTATCTGAAAATTATTTACCCCGAAATTTGGACACAATACTGGAGCGTGCATGTGCGGCTATTGGCGTTAAAAACATTGAAACTGGCAAATCTCTTTCGTTTATTTCCCTTCGCTTCTGATGCTGATCCGGTAGAGCCGATATTTTTGCGGCCACTTATCCAATTAGCTGAATAGGAATATGAATATTTTGATGGTCGGCCATTTGATGTCGTTTTTTTTTTTGTTTTTGTTCCTTGCGTCTTCATCTGGAAGTACGTTCTATTTTCGAGTCAAACGGTACAAGATCGTCGCCTTAGGTATGGAGTATACTACAAACATTTTTTCCTTAAATAAAAGAAAGTAAAATAAAATCAAATCAAATAATAGTTAAAAATAAAATAGCTAAGACTAAAAGTAAATAGTTTCCCGACAACGGCGCCAAAAACTTGTTGCGTTTTTATATAGGTAGTGAACGATATCGTAACACGTAATATAGTGGACTTTTGAGTCCGGATTATCGTTCCCACGAGGAATATACTTTAGACCTTAATTAGATTTTTCTAACTCTTATTTGAAAAAAACAAGTAAATAATTATGATGATTTTTCCTAACTATTTTTGACTAATTGAAAATATAAAAAAACTGCAAATAGTGGATAATTGAAAATTCAAATATGTGATGAATATTAGGCCATGTTTTAAAAGGCGCGAAAATGTGTCGCTTAGGCGCAATGCGGGTCGAAAACGCATCGAATTCGGCCTATGCGTGTAAAAATGCGTTTGTTTCAAAAAAGCGGGATAATGCGCGCGCATAGGCGGCGCATTATCATGCCTAATACCCTTTTTTTTTTGTAAACTTTTTTATAATATATTAAAAATCTATTTTTTTATATAAAAATATATTTAATACTTTAAAAATAATTAAAATAATATTAAAAGTACGAATATGCGAGGGTTTTTTAAAGTAGAGAGCTCTCTTTTTTCTCTATCGTAGCACCACACGAGTACCCCTCTTCTGTCCTGTCCAGGCAGTCTGTAGGCAGCAGAACTTAGTGAGATCAAAGCTCAGCAGGAGGAACGGCGGATAGGAGCCATCAACCGACCCGCTTCAGACAAATGTATGTCTGCCTCCATCATCATCTTTTTCATTCATGACAGATGAAGATTACAATAGTCTCAGATACAATACATAAAGAACCTGGGTGCAAGAAGGACATTTTCAATGCTTGCTTGAGCGGCGGCTTCGGCTCGTTCTTTCTGGACGGAGATAGAGTTAATCTTTTTTGCAGTTTCTGAACAGTCACCTTGCCCCGATCCAACTCTTGTCTGGTCTTCTCCATTTCTTTGTTGATCAGATTCACATAGATATTCGCTTGTACAAGTTCTGCATAAAGTTCTTTTATCTGTTGTTCAAGCCTTTCTTTGAGCAGGGCGAACTATTTTCTTTTACAACTCACTCATCCGATCTTTTGTTAACGACTCCTTCTTCTCGGCCAGCCGCTTGACTTCTTGCACCGCTTTTTCATGAACTTCCCGTAAGGTTTGTTCTTTTTGGGTTTCCCGGTAGAATTCCAAGTCATTTCTTTCTTTATTCATCTTCATTTCCAGGGCTTGTCTGACTCTTGCAATTAGAGGCTCCGTTATGAACCCGTATGAATGAAGACCCTCCAGGCTGGTCTCATTTCTCTTTTTGGGTTGGAGTCCTCCAGGTGACTTTTAGCGCTCTCTCGATAAGGAGGGGAAGTCCTCTTTCAACACCTATCCTCATTCATTGTAGTAACATTGCCCTTTCTATGATTGTCGCGTTCTCCCGGACGTAACTTGGATTAGCCGGATATTTGACGAAAGATTCTCTGGCCCGGGTTAAATATATGTCTTCCGCCGTATTTCAGTTGTTGTTGCTGCTTGGGCACTTGGTTGAACCGGTACCTCAACAGCACTTGTCCTTGCCGGGGCCCCCTCTCCCATTGGTGCGCTGGAGACGGTTCTTTCTGTATCTTTGTCTTCTCCTCCTTCTGAGTCAAACAGATAAAACATGTGAATGAAGATAGATTGACCTCCTTCTTCTGACCCGGCCTCTTCTTTTTCTTCCCCCCGGATAGGTGCTTTTCCTTTTTCTTTTGACGAAAGCGGTTGAGTTTCTGTGCCCGGATGATCCGGCACTCTTCTTGCTTCGTCTTGTTGTACCCTCATTCCAGCCATCCATTCCCCGATAGGTCGAGCTATTTAACCCTCTCCCTTCGGTCGAGCTTCATTAAATCCAGCCTGCCTACAAAGAAATTCAAAGAAAGCACTACCAACAGACAGAACAAAGAGCACTGAGAAAGAGACTCTTTATGCCACCTAGCATAGTTAATTAAAGGATTCACTTCACCCCTATCTCTCTCAAAAGCCTCTCCCCGATAGTGCCTTTGCTGCCCTATGACACAGGGTTACGATTCTGATCTGTCTTCCTTCTTTAACTAACTTAGTCTAACTAGCCTAGCTGGAATATTTATTTAAATAAGCCTAAGGGCCTAACTAGTTGCACCGCTAGCTTTCTTGTAGTGCTTCCAGATAAGGCTAATCCACAAGCGCCGATCATACATAAGGTTTTTAATCCTAAAGTGCAAGCAAGTTCCCCCAAGCGAGCTTACTGTAAACCGGTGCAAAAGAGACCCTTACTTCTGAAAGGTTGGACAGATTCTGACTTTAGCAAGGTACGCTAAAGTGAGTTCCATCCTTCTTTACTCACTCTATGATTGGTCCGTCCTAAGCAGAGCGGAAGCTTGTTGACACCGTTCACCGTTCGGGCTTCAAGGCAATCCCTTTGCTACTCCGAAAAAGCCGATAATAAAAGGCTCTTCCTCCTATGAATGCCGGCGGGAGCTATACCTACCAAAAAATATTTTTAAGTGTACAGAGATCTATTTCCTCTGGAAACTGCTAGAACAGAGAAGAAAGCCTACAGAGAGCTTACCGTTTCTTTCTATTAGAGTCGCGAGACTTGAAAACTTTCAGGAAACCTTCCGTCATGCGATTTGTTGCAAGTGTTATGTTACAAGTCTTTCATCTCATGTAATAAGGGTAGATTTTTCATTAGTTAATCTTATTTTGGAAGGTATTTATTGAATGTGTATAAACGCATTATGACGCCTATTCTCCGCATTGACACGCTTAAACTTGTGATTCTTGATTCTCGACTTCGACGCATCGCAACGCATTACGCATTTTAAAACACTGATATTAGGGGCATAACAATCTCATATATTAATCACATTTATTCTTAATTCAAGATTCATAACTTAATGTAGTATTCGATCGAATTCTTCTATTGTATTCAATTTACTCTTCTCGATTCAATCTACACGTTATACTAATTTATCGAATTTTATTATAGGTCTAAATCTCAAACTCACCTCTCGATTCGTAAGAGACTCACTTAATCATCAAATTATTGATTATGTAACTTAATGTATTAAACTCATAATAAAATCAACACTTAAATAAATAAATCACATAAATTTTGAATAGAAAAATAAAGGATCATAAGTCGACTACATTGTTTTCCCTAATATAAAAATTAGTTATTCATACTGTAAAGATATAAATGTGCAAAAGTGAAAAGATATCACCAAAAATTGACGAAACGTGAAAATTTCTGGTGTTCGTAGTTTCTTTTTTTAATCTTTCCTTTCTTTCTCTTTCTTGTCCTCTCTACGCCGTTTTTCTTCCTTTTGACCTTTTCTTTTCTTTTCCTTTTTTTTTCCTTCTCTTTTTCTGTTGTCTTCTCTACCATTTTTCTTGCATGAATCCCCTCTGTTTTCCGTTCTTGTGTGTGTGTGTGTGTGTAGCATTTGTTTGAGCCACATTATTTTGAAAAAATGTATTTTGGAATAGTAAATTGCTGGAGCATGTGTGGTTGAGAAAGAAGAAAAAATTATTGATGTGATGAAAAATATTATTTTATTCAAGGATGTGAATTGAAAATGAGTAAAATAATGAAATTAAAAATTTTAATATGTATCAAACAGGGGCATAATATATGTAGGTTTAATTTGGACCTCCAATTAAAATTTATAATTCAAGTCTATTGGGGCCTATTTAACTCGAACTTATTAATATAATATTTATCTTCAAGGTTCCATCTTTGAATTTTTGCAATTTTTCGCCACGTTGTTGTTCTTTTCTCCAATTCTTCATTAAACATAAAGTTTTACCTACAAAACATAATTTAACATAAATTATGTAGAATTTAATTCAAAAAATAATAAAATATCATGATTTAGGGTCCCAAATAAATGTACAAAATACACTTATCAAGATTCAAATATCTCTTTAAATAGTAGCACTTTTTATATAAAAAAAATGTTTTTCAATTACTTCTTTGTAGAGAAGTCTAGGGAAAAAAAAGGAGAAGAAAAAAGCAAGTTGAAAATGAATGATATTGATAAATTAAACTTTTTTGTTTACGTAAAGTAGAATACGAAAAAAGTTACAAAAATACTGTAATGCACTAATTTTGAGATTCAAAAGATGCAAGTAATATTCGAGCACAAAAATATTATAAAATCAGCAACAAACTCGTATTTTATACGATGAATTTGACATAATTGAACATGTTAAAAGGATAATAAATTACAGATAAAATTCTCATTGAGTTTACCATAAAATTGAACAGGGTTACTGAATTTCATTTTATCACATTTTATTAAGCGATTTTTAATCACTTCTTTTCAAGAAAAAAGCTGAAAAGGAAGAAAAATGCAATAGCAAAAGACGTTAAAAAATGAATCCAAAGATTAAATTCTTTTTTGGTAAGTTAGAAAAAGGTAACATGGATATTATTTAAAGTATTTTGGGACAGACTCACATTACCATACAAAGCGACCAATACCATGCGTGCATCTTTGCCTAATATAAAGTTGCCATTTGGTGCTTTACAGTACCGTCTCTTCTCCAAAAGTAATTCATACTTTTGAAAGAGTTTTTAGTGGATATCTGATAGGGTTTAAATTAGATTTTTAGCAGATTGTAATAGAAGTTTTTAAAATGTGTGATTGAAAAATTGTGAGATCAATAAAAGATGCGGTTAATATTGATTATTTGACTTATATTAAAATCTGATTTTAATCTGAAACAAACATGACCTAAGAAAGTCAATTGTACCAGTTTATTCTAAAAGTTCTTTTAAATAGAAGTACTTTATAAAATTAATAATTAAGTGAATATGAAAAATAAATTTTATTTCTTAAGATATCCTCGATTTCTCAAATGTTATGTCAAATGTACCCTAACAACGTGGCTAACTTTAGCTCTTTGCTAAGAAGAAAGCCAAAGAGATTTGGTTTTTCCTTGGGTTTTATATAATTTTACTTCTTTTTACATGCTTTCTACATTTTGAAATGTGATTGGTTGATGGGGTGGACGTCTATTTTGACAATGAATTCTTTATAGACTTCTTTTTGTCCACTAATTTCACGCGCCGCCTACTAATACAGTTATTTGTGAAAAAGGCAAAACGAAATCACAAAGAAGCTCGAACCTACACAACATTGATATGATAGTAAATATCGAGATTCAGTGTAATTTTGCTCAATTCATAATGAATGGGACGAAACCGAGTCTATCAAATTGTCTCAAACAATACAACCAAGAGTTGATAAAATAAAGAGTCAAGGATTCGCCAAATATTGAAAATAATAATTAGAAAAACTATATATAATGATAGAGATTTACGCAACGAAAGTTAATTCTTGTCAATATAAAAAAAAAAAAAAAATTCAAACGTAAAAGTTCTATAAATTTTCCCATAAAAAGAACATGCATTCACTCAAAAGTTTGATCGAACATGTGGCCTAATTCAAATAAAATCGATTAAACTAATCCATCAACTCGATTTTATATCAATTTTCTATAGCCAATTTTAAATTATAAAATAAAATCACAAAAAGGAATTCATGTACTCGAAGCAAAAAGGTACACGAATTCATATAATATTTAAAACCTCCATTATAGCCTCCCACTGCTTTTTAAAGAAGAATGAGTTTGACATCAACTTTTGTATTTCAAAAGAACCATGTGTGGTATCCATGAAAATATCCTCACCAGTCACCACCCCCACCCACACCCACACCCACACCCCCACCGCCCTCATTCCACCCTAACTATATAAAGAGCCAATTTGTGCTAGCTGTGTGCTCTGTCGGATTTGTGAACGGAATTAATCTTCACTGACAATTCCTTCACTAAATCCACTCAAAAACCCTCATTTTCAACTATGAATAACTCAATGAAGGTAGGCAAAATTCAAGCCAAGAAAAATTGCAAGAAATCCCAGTTTCTTTATAACTTTATTCTATACTCCCTCACTACTGTTATTTCTTGTTTGTTTATATGTTACCCTTTCTGGTTCCCCTCCATGAACTACCTTTTTTCAGTTTCTCTACAAAATATTTTCTCCTTTTTCTTCACCGCCAAGTTTCTTTTCGTGGTTGGAAATATCATAGTCATCATCCTCGTCAGAGAATCTATAAAGGCAGGCTCAAATTCATCTCCGGCGACAGAGATTTACGACGAATACATTGCTCAAATCCGCCGAAGTTACATGGCACCTGCACCGTCCACTTATATGCATGCAAACAAGAAAAAGGAGTTTCATGCAGAAAATAAAAAAGTGAAAATGTGCAGCGGGACTGTGAAAAGGGAAAAAGGAGAGAAAGAAGAGATGAGAATTATACCAACTGAGGAGTTGAATCAAAGAATGAAATCTAAACAGGCAGGCTTCAATTCATCTCCAGTGACAGAGATTTCCGACGAATATCTTGCACCAACAAACAAGAAAGTACGGGAGGATAAGACGAAAGAAATGAAAGTTTGCAGTGGGATCGTGAAAAGGGAGGAAAGAGAGAAAGAAGAGGAGAATTATATACCTACTGAGGAATTGAATCGAAGGGTGGAGGCTTATATTGCAAGAGTGAATAGACAGAGATTGCATGAAGATGAATCATTATTGTGCAGTAGAGCCTAAAGAGATGAATTTAGCATGCATGTGAACTCTCAAAGAAGAAAAATGTGTAGGAATTTTAATGCAAACCGTAGATTTGTTTATTAGGTTTTCATTTCATGGTAATTACTAATTATAGAATTCTTATGAAAGTCGTTAATAAAGCTGTACCCATTAAAAAAGGAAGCGAACAAAACTCAATGGCAATATGAAGTATGAATCCCGTTACTCAAGAAAATCGAAAAAGTCATATCGATCACAAGAATGATTAATGAAGATCTCACAACCCATGTCGATCAAGAAAGAAAATTTGGAAATCAAAAAATGATGGCCACAACAAGAATGAAGATTGTGCGATTCGCGATGATCAAGAAAGAAAACTTGACAGCTTATGGCAACAAGGAAAATAAATTTCATAAATTAGAGCAATATATTCTAGCTAGAGAGAGACTTTTCAATTTCTAAATGAATTCGACGTTTTTTTGTTTGTATTTGTGTTGGCAACTCCAATTTTGTTAAGAACAAGACTTATTTATTTGCTTCTTGTTAAATTTGGCATTCATCATTTATACCTCACATCTATTTGTCAAGAATTAATGCAAAAAAGGACATAAATCCAGCAATATAAATAGTAATTTGCTTATTATTAAGTAAATTTTCTTGTGTAGGTCAGTTGATACACCTTTTAGTTCCTTTGCCAAAAAGAGTTATTTTTCATTTTTTTAAAAATTAACAAAACTTACTTTTCAAAGCAAATGTTAACTTATTTTTCAAGCACACGATCTTTGTGTGGAGAGAGAGTGTGTGGTTTCATTCGGCTGGAAGTGTATAGCAACGAAATGTGTCTTTGACTATTTGACCATATGGGAGTTGAAATGGTTGACCCAATCATATTCCTTCCTTAGCATAGAAGAGATTCGACATACTTCTAGGTTTCCCCACTCTATAGTAGCCAAAGAGGTTTCAATGTGTACCCTTTTACTTATCAAGTTAGTCTCTAACCTATAAAATTGGACAAATTACATTAGTGTTCAATGAGAGGTGTCGCCCAAGATTTTATTCAATCGTCATGCGGCTTGTAAGAGTACATGTGTCCAATGGGTTATAAATCCACATATTATGCTTTTTATCTTAGCGATGTGAAATAAAATTACAATCATTACATTCCATCACTCTTTTTAGAACCACCGTGCACCATGACTTATATTTTGAGTCAGGTAACTTATAAGTATATTTTGTACAATTATCTAAGCTATTAAATTAGGATATTTTACATTACTTTTGATAAATTATAGCCTAATCTCATGTATTTATCGTTTGTTTTGTAAAACTCAGTGATTGAAGTCAAATTGGAAGAAATAAACAAAAAATTGGCAAAATCCAAAGTTCAGGGAACAAAGTTTGAATATTCAATAGTTGATTCAGATCACAAAATGATGATTCAAGATTACATTGGATCAATTGGATACAATTTGAATTCAAACGAGTGAATTATAGTCAAAGTATTCTCACAAATCAATTTCCAACCAAATAAGTTATGTCCCAAATTTTTAGCATCAAATTAAGACTCTTTTTTACATAGTAAACGTTTGAAATGAAAAAAAATATGATACATTTATAAGAATTGTAGCCCTTTTACGTTATCTTTTCAACGCATTTTGAATCGTCTCAATCAAATATCGAGATAGAAAGACATCACAAAAATACTGAAGAGAGCGCGGAGACAACCACATGCCCGCACGGGCTAAAGCGTTTCATGCGTAAGGACCTTTTTTGAGGCACCCGAGGACAAAATCACTTGCCCATGCGTGGGCATGGGCAAAATTTGCACTAATGGGCCAAATTTCCTTATTTTGTACAAACTCTATATGGAAAGACTTTGGTGGACACTTTTTTGACCTAATTTTGCCTCCTATAAATACAGAATGACGGAGAAACATTAGTAGATTTCTCTCTCTATCTCACCTCTCATACCAATTTATATCTTAAAATCTATTAAAAAATGAGGGGCGAATTTAATATAAGTTAGAGAGGAAAACAAACCTAACATGTGGACTATATCAAGAAACATCAAGAATTTGAAGAATCAAATTTTTGGATTGAAGATCAAGAATAATAATTATATTTCACATCTATTTCTTGTATTTATACATTCCGAGTGATACATTTTCTTTCTTCTTGTTGTTTTATCATAAGATGAACCTTATTGTTATTGGTTTTTAATTCAAAGACCAAGTAGTTTAGTAAATTTAAATTCTTGATTGATCTTGTATGATTTGTTGTATTATTTGATTGCATGATCATCAATTAAATAATTAGAACACTGCAAAAATAATGCACGGACAATAGATGTTAGGAATAACACGTATTGTATGTGCAATCATGTTGATAATCGTGGGATTTAATGCGTGCTATGCATATGAGTTTGGACTAACTAGAAATAAGATTAGGTCGTTTATAGAATATGTTTGACTTAATTCAGGAGAGGTAATTAAATAAAATTGGATTATCGATTGTCATGTATACATAAATCACACTAAATTACATCGGCCGGCAATTGAAAATATGATATTAATAGGTGGATTCAAAATTTCCACACATTCATCTCATATTTTAGTTAGAAATAATGTTACTCAATTATTAGCTTAATACAATTCTCTTTTGTTACATAAATTCAAATTTAACGTATTGATAGATTTCAATTTAAAACTTATTTCTCGTAGGATGATATGCTTAACTCATTAATCTATTACTAGTCAACGAATCAACACTCTTGCGAGTTTGTCCGAATAGTAACTTCATAGATTTAATCTTCTATGGAAGTTGCCCTCCCTGTTGTCCACAATGAGGGTCGTCCCGAAAGAGTGCATGTTCTGACATCGATTTAACATTTAGATATTCATAGAACCCTGCTTTAAAGTAACTCCTGAGGGAATGGTGTCCAATGGGTTATAAGGTCATTGATACTTTGGAAACCCTCAAGTGCACGAGATCGGATCAAGTAATATAATGATGAATAGAGCGTCGAACCAACGAGAACTGTGTGTTTGACCGAATTAAAATTAAGTGCAATTTCATTCGAATAGCAAATAAATTTTGTGATTTTTTCTATATTAATACCTAAATTATCAATTAAACTAATAAAATTAAGTAAATGCGTTTTTCAAATATGTGAGATGCATTATTAAGATGTCGAATCCCCTTTATTATTCAATTTTTAGTGTAACAACTAAAATGACAATTTGAAGTCATTCTTGCTTATCAATGTTCCTAATTTAATTGAAAGCATCTTTCGATAGTGATCAAATTTATTCACCTTATGTGACCCTTCTATCTCTCGATGAAATATACAAACATGATAAATGCATTAACAAGTGCTAGAACACCTATTGAAATCATATAAAACATAGACGTATATCTCTATCCTCTATCGAACCTTACAATATTTATTATATTGTGCTTAAATCATATGGTCTCTCTCGATAGCAATACAATCTACTAACAATTTAATTGGTGATTAAACCATTGAAAAGAAAGATAAAAACGATAATAAACGTCCACAAATCAAGTCAAAATAAAGTCCAAATAATTAATTAAAATAACAATAAAATCCACTAACAATTCAATTGGTGATCAAGCAATTGAAAAGAACGATAAAAACGATAATAAACATCCACAAATCAAATCAAATTAAAGTCAAAATAATTAATTAAAAACTAAAAATATCATAACAATGGTTTGTCTCATCCTAACAATGTATAAAACTGGTCTAACATAACGAAATTACATGAAATCATTTTTAGGTGAAAAGACAACCCAAATTTTTGATAAATTGATAAGATAAAGATAAATCTTGAAATCTCGAATCTCTTCAATGGTTTCTTGGTAAATCTCCACTTACTCCTTCTTTTCTTTGCCCAAAAATTAAATTTGAGTCTCACTTGATTGAATTCTTGCAAGTCCTTTTCAATTCTTTCACAAAAATTATGAATTTTCCTCATTTAATGAATATTGGAGTATGAGATACATATGGAAGGTTTCTAATATGTATTCTGCTGTTAAATATTTGTAGGAGTAGAAAATTGATTGAAAATTACATCCAAATTGATTTTCAAAAGAGTTCCAATTGAGTAACAAAAGTTGTCTTTATGCGCAAATTTTTTGTCTATGTACAACAATCAGTATTTTGACCGTAATCTTTCTTCCCAATATCCGATTGAGGCGATTCAAAGTACGTTGGAAAATCAACTCAAAATGCTACAACTTTGCTAGCAGTATAAATTTTCCAATTCGAAAGTTTACTATGCCAAAAATGGGTCTTAATCTTCGGCTAAAAATAAGGAATATAATTTGTGCAATTGGAAATTGATTTTGATAATATTTTGATTATATCCATTCATTTTTGAGTTCTAATTCCATCCAATTGTCTCCTAAAAATCTTCAAAGTATGTCTTGTGGTCCAAATTAACTATTGAATATTTTCAATTTGGTCATTGAACTTTGGATTTTGCCATTTTTCCTTGATTTTTTATTTGTTTCTTCTAATTCCTTGTTCAACCATATTTTGTCAAATATAATATAAAATACAATACCAAATCAATATCCACTCTTCCAATGCAAAATTGACATGTATGTGTGAAGAACTAAGTAGACAATCATAAATTTACAAGTTGCTTCAATTTCTAACCCTTTATGATCAAATATATCATTTCAACTCTCGTATGATTCATGCACTACCAAATTTATTCTTTTTACTCTTTTCCTTATATGCAATCTAAGGTTGAATTTTTCATTATTATCCTCTCCCTCTCTAGTTTAGATGGACTCTACTAATTGCAAGTCAACATATCAATAAATAATGATTCTCCAATTCTTTGATTTTTTCGACATCTAGGACTAAATTAGGCTAATAATCCATCATCAAAGTCAAGTGTTTTCAAATAAGTGTTTTGGGTAACCAGAGCATTTAGTGCATCTTCTGTCTCATACACCTACTTCATTTGCACTCTTTCTTCCTTAAGCTTTTATATTACCCATGTAACGAGCTTTTGACCGATGACTTCTAAACCAAATGATTTTAGGGCACCAGGTTGTAAATATCCTAGCAGACTTAATAACTCGAGTCATAACGGCTATGAAGAGATATCTTTTATATATTTTTCTATCCTAATCAGTGTAATACCCTTCATTAAACACCTATCTAATCAAATCGACCTTTAACTTAAGACTTTTGCCCAATTTTATCCTACTAATCTAAGACAATCTACACAAAAAAAATCCCAATTTACATCTGTATCTTCCTACAATCGTAAAATCATCCCCAAACTATGCTAAATTTGGTCTAAGGATCATTAATATATGCAGGGGCAGACGCAGACTTTCAAAACTAGGGGGGCACAATCTAACTTTCACAAAGTGACGAAAAAATAAAAAGAGATGTCGCATAACGCGTCAACACGTGCTATAGTGTTGAGGAGTGCTATTTTTCGATATTTATCCGATATGAACCTGCTACC